>BQNB010011501.1:41694-81261 GCA_026074375.1 Tanacetum coccineum
CAATAAATAAGCAGATGAACAGTAATAAGCAAAAATTTGAAAAATGTGAAAATGGAAACTTACAAAGGTCCACAGCTTTTGGCAAGGGAATAAGCTCTCAAATCAGCTTACACCAACCTATATGCTTCCCAAGAAGCTCTAACCCAAGGCCATCCATGATTTACCTTACTCTATTGCTTTTTTGACAGATTTTTTTTTATTTTTTTTTAGACAGAAATGAAAACAAGTGTTTATATATGCTTTTAATGAATCAAAAGCTTATACAAGAGCTTAAAAAACAGTATTTAAAAGACAATGTAATGTAAATGACAATGATTAATGAAAAACTTGAAATTTCATTAACTTAAGAAAAATTACAATGCAATAATTTAAAAGACAGGAAATTAAATGACAAATATTTAAATTGGTCTAAATTCTGTTTACAAGATTTGAATTAACAAAATTCGACCAAGGAAAATAAGCTACACTAGCCTATATTTATACTAAGAATTCTCGAAGTCTTCAAGTCCTCTTCTTTGTGCTTCTTTACTGAGAGGCTGAGAGGTGGTGTGTTTGTTGTGTGAGTAGAAATCAAAAGTAATCTCAACCCTTGAAATTTATTGGTCATCAAGTCCTTTGATCAAAACCCTTGATTTTCTTGTCATTGTCTTCTGCCCAATAGAATGGTGTAGGATTGCCAACATGGCATTGACTTCTTGGGGTGGGGTTTACGGGAAAATGATGGTTTTGTTGTGGTGTGAACAGTAAACGTGGTGAGAAAGTGATAGGGAAGGGTGAACAGAGTAAATGACGGGAAAGTGGGTTGTAGTTACTGTGTGTTTTAAAGTTTTGGAAATTGTCAAGTTTGGTCCCTGAATTTGTATCATTGTATTACACCAATATTCCTTGTGGTGTGAAAGCATTTTTGTGGTTTGGCAATTTAAGTCCTTCATTTTGTATATTGTTATTGCAACTTCAGTCCATGTGGTGATAAAGATTTTAGTGGGTTGGCAGGTTTAGTCCCTGAACGTGTATTGAGGGTTTACACACAACGTTTGGTGTAAAAGGGTTTGTTGGGCTAACCGTTTGTTAAAACTGTTTTGGGCCTATTATTTAGCTATTTTGGGCCGTTTGACTTTTAAAGGGAATTGGGCCATTTAAACTTTTAAAGGCTTATAAGTCTTCACATAATACCTTAATGGGCTGACCCGACCCATTAGATGGGTACGGGTGGGCCCATTAAGTATTTCTTCGTTTTTTGGCATTGGCTTTGACCTTTGACTTTTCGGGGTTGACTTTGACTTTTTGACTTTGGCTTTTTCACGCTTTTTCCGTTCTGTGCTCGGTTTTGTCCGTTTTGGCTTGATTTTTCGTCCTTTTGTTGGATATCCGTTTCCTGCACAATATAAGTGAAAACATACAAATACAATGTATTTTTGGTACGTTTTTGGTCATTTAAGTCCGGTTTTAATGGAAAATGGTATGTGTATTTAAGAACATACCAAAATCCCCCATACTAAATTATTGTTGTGTCCTCACGCAATGCTATAAGTAAGCACTTAAGAAAACCAAGAATCTCAATCCCCCTCGACTAATAACCTCGAAAAGTAGCTAAGTGTTCATCGAGGGGAATGAAAGAATCAATAGCTTTAAAAATCCCCGTTTTGACCATTTTTATATTTACACTAACTACCACTAATATTTTTGTATTTTTCCTTTTTCTTTTTCTCAACTAACTAACATGTTTGACTTTCGTTATTGTATAACTTTTAGGGATCATAGAACAAGAAACATTTCAATCCTAAAATGCCTCAAAAAGGATAAATTCATCGTTCCCGACTTTTCACTTATTCCAAACCAAGCTTAAAACGAAATTACCATTAAATATAAGTTAAGATGCTAACACTACTCATATTTGTAACTTGTAAACTTTTCACTCCCGACAGTTATTATATATATTAGGTGAGTGTGTCATTTCGAATTTCAACCATGGATCAACGTTTTGCAAAATTCTATGCTTCACGTTCCACCCGAAAGTAATGAGTTTGAAGGCGAGATCATCCCATGTAGCGACTTTCGTCTCGGCACATCCCAACCTTGAGGCTAAGTGGCCATGCTTTTGACACCCCACAGAGACTAGTATCGAGACTCACGGACCTTCGGTTTCAAAAACTCTCAGGTTTACCGTTTATACATAGCTTATTTAGAAAAATCACAACTTAAAATAGAATAGTCTTAGTTCAAAAGCATATTTAAATTTAAGAAAAAGAGATTTTCCCTATATTTATTAATTTACGTTTACTACACTATTTAATCACATTATTTCACTTAACATTATAATAACCATGGAGCAATGAAATCCTTGACCTTTTAAAGGCTACAACATCGGTTTGTGAGCCTCAAGATGCAATCAAAGACTTTAATCATTCTCGGGATATTATTCTTTTCTATGCTTTCATTTGAAGATTGCCAACATCGGTTGAGAGCCGCCAAGAGGCAGTAAACTTTTTTTTAAAAAAATATCAGCCCACAGTTGTATATTATATTACCTTAGTTCATTATCGATAATAAATATATCATTTGTATATTTTATCTTTTTTTTCCTCTTTTTTTTCATTTAAAACTTTTATACCACGATATATATAGAATCACATCATTATGTAAAGAAAATTTAAGTATAAATTTGAACTAAGACAAAAATGTTATTGACTAAATTTCAAAAATTGTTGATTTAAGTTTAATTTTCAAAAATAGCACGTATTATTAGTCTGGTTAGAAGCTTATGGGAGAAAAAGCCACAAATTACACACATGATCTTGTAAGATTTCCAAATAATCCTTGTTTAGTATCTAACTCATACTTAACTCTATCATTTTTCGTTCTTTGCAAATTTAAAATCTTTAATAAAACGATCCGCGAATGCTTAGTCTAAAAGTTAAGGAACAAGCTAGAGCTCAACACGCTCGATCGAGTCAAAATTTATTCTTATTCTACCTAGCAGGAAAGTCAAAATTGTGACAAAACACTTATTTTGTTTTTGAAAATTTTTAAATTTTTTCATTTTTTTTTGCAATTTTGGTGGTAAAAACAGGATTACGTGAAAACAACAGATGCAGGCTCAATCAAATTGATAGATCCCCCCATACTAGAACTAAACATTGTCCTCAATGTTTTAAGAAGGGTCTCTACGTAAATCTAAAGCCGTTTATTAAGTATGCTCAAAGATAAACGTTAGTCGATAAGATTAGGATATTGGATTCCCAAAATGAAGCTGAGGATTTGAAGCTCGAGTGAACGAAGGACAAAAACTGTGAGCACGAGAGACTTCAACATCCAGGGAAATCCTGGACATACAACAAAAACCACAAAACACGATAAAGGAAGATGCGAGCCTCCTCACAACACACTTATTCATTAACATAATATTACTAAGGATAAGCATAGATTGCCACCCACGAAGCGCTTATTTTTGTTAACCGAGTCTAGAGCCTGCCTAGATCCCCCATACTTAAGATAAGGAGGATAGAAATGGAGAAACGGAACATCCAAGTTAGGAATGTTCTCTCCATTGGTCAACATCGGGCTTTTATGATGAAAAAGCTTGGAAGCTTTAAAGCCCCGGTGTGATGAAGAAGGAGGATGTTAGGAATAAATCTTCTTGTAACTTAGTACTGCCAACAGTACTAAAGGGGTTAGTACTGTCAGCATAAAGTTTGTACTGCCAAGAAAACTTAATACTGCCAAGTGAAGAAGTTTGTACTGCTAAATAGACAAAGCTGATGATATGAAGATAAGAATGCATGGAGAGCATTTCGGGATATTTAATTTTGAATTGTAACTATTCCTTATAGATAGGCAGATATATGTGTAAAGGGTTCCTTGTATTTCTATAAAAGGAGATCCCTAGAGTAGTGATAGTTAGAACTTCAAGATATACACTTAGAGAGAATTTGTTATTGCTTCAAGGTTGTGTAACCCCAGTACTTAGAGAGTACTCGTATTTTTATAATATTGGAGCAGTGATTTTGTGTTTATTGTTTGTGAGTGATTGTTACTGTTTCATTCATATATATTTCTCTAGAGTATCAAAGTGTAGTTTCCGCATACACTTTGGTATATTCACAAAGTCTCAATCTTTGTTATTTTGGAATCTTCCAAGGTAACAAACTCTTTATATTCTAAAGAACCGATCAAGGCGTGGGATCAACAAGTGGTATCAGAGCCTGTGCTTTGAGATACTTTGATCTAGGGAAAATGGAGTTAGAAAATTCTCAAAATAATTCGTTGGCAAAGCTTCCCATACTCAAACTAGGAGAGTATGAGATGTGGGAAATAAGAATCAAGCAGTACTTTCAGATCCAAGACTATGCTTTATGGGAGGTGATAGAATATGGGAATTCATGGGTACCTATTCCTATTACAGCACCAGAATCAGGTCCATCAACTGCATTAAAGATGACTGTGCCTTCAACTACTGAAGAAAAGATCTGCAAGAAGAATGATGTCAAAGCAAGAAGTCTTCTCCTTATGGCTCTTCCAAATGAACATCAGCTTACCTTTAACCAGTATGCTGATGCTCAATCTATGTTTATTGCTATTAAAGCTCGCTTTGGAGGAAATGATGCTACAAAGAAGACACAAAAGGCATTATTGAAGCAGCAGTATGAAAACTTCAATGCTACAAGCTCAGAATCTTTGGACTCTATCTTTAACAGGCTTCAAAAGCTTGTTAGTAGATTGGCAATTCTTGGTGTGATTCTCCTCCAGAGTAAGATCTAAATGTTAAGTTTTTTTGAGTTGCTTACCTTCTGAATGGGATACACATGTGGTTAGTCTGGAAGAACAAAAAAAATAACACGACTTTGAAAACTTGGGTTTTGGATGATTGTTACAACAATTTTAAAATTGTTGAACAAAAGGTTAAGAGAAACTGTTGCTGCTAATTAACGATATAAGAACTTGGGAATTTCTAACCATTCCAGTCCATCAGTTACTAATACTATTAGTACTGTTAACATGGTGTTAGTACTGGCAACACCAAGGTTATTACTGCTAGTACTGAAATACTAGTACTGTTGTTTTAGTGATGCCACAGTTTATGCTCTTTTTGTCCCTCAACCACATGGAGTCTCAACTAGTTCATGAAGATCTTGGCAACTTCATGATGATGAATTGAAGAAATGGATCCTGAAGTGGATTATGGCACTGCTAAGCATAGGGCAATATAGTTCTATCAGAAAATGAAGGAAGATAATTATTGTGGAAGTAGTACTGCTGGATATGATAAATCAAAAGTAGAATGTTTCAACTGTTCTTATATGGAATTTTGCCAGGAATGCAGAGCCCCAAGAAGTAAAGACACAGAAATTGGAATCAGGAAGCTCATCAAAGGCAGTAAGGATTAAAGATGCTTCTGAAAAGGCAATGTGTGTATAGATGGTGCGGATTTGATTGGAGTGGACATGGCAGAGGATGAAATTCAAGCAAACATGGCTCTATGGCGATTCACAGATTGAGGTATCCAAATGATAAATCTGTTCTAAAATCTTGTTTGCAAAACTATGAAGCTCTCAAAAAACAGTATATGAATTTAATTTATATTTAGATGATATAATATGCGTTTTTAAAGCAGCTACATATAAAAGAGGTCTGTCAATTTTAGAAGCACAAGTAGTTAAATATAAAGAATCTGAAGTCCTTTTCTCTGAAAAAATTGCTTTGCTGAAAAGAAGTGTAGGTCATAAGGAATATCTAATGGGATTAGTTAAGACTAAACTTGAAAAAGTTAAGGAAGAAAAGGGGGGGTTTGAGTTTAAGCTAGCAAAGTTTGGAAAATATCATCAAAAGGACTTAGATGTGTTGTTTAGCAAAGTCAGGTAACTGACAAGAGAAAAAGGGTTTGGTTATAATGTTGTCTCCCCTCACCTCATCCCTTGAGTCTCAATAGACCACACCATTAGACGTATCTTATACAGGTCTTGAAGAAAATTCAAAACCACCTGACGGTTAAATGATTTATGGACCTAGGGGATTCATGCTTAAAGCATCCACTGTTTGTAATAGAGGTCAGATAATTTCTAAAGAGAATACCGGATGACTATTTAACACAACAACCAAGACAGTTACAATAGCTCAGTTAATCTCCAATTTAGGTAGATAAAGATTGGAAAGAAAGTTTTTCCATCCTGCTAATCATGTTAGGGTAGAAGAACCTAAAAAACCTAGAGAGAATACTGCTGCTCCAATTATTGAGGATTGGGTGTCAGATGATGAGGAAGAAGATGAGGAAGAAGTTGAGGGCCTAGTCCCATAGTGTAGAAAATGATTAATGCTACAACTATTGCTTCTAAGAAATAAATATCAGTTTAAACCTGAAAAACTAATTAGAAATTCAAGTTAGGTATGCAGGTTGTACAGGTCATCTGGACCTAAGGGGAACCAAAGAAATTGGAATGGCACAAATCCAATCATTTGGAATGTAACTTTGTTTTAAGATCTAAGGCATGGTTTGTATGTGGTAGTTTTGACCACATTCTATTCAGTTTCCCCTAATGCTTCAAATAATATGGTTCTCCAAGAGCAGTCTTAATAAAGGGACTGGCCTAAAAACTGTTAATAATGCAAAGCCTCTTATTTACTGTTAGGTACTGTTTAAACACTGCTCAGACCTTTTAGTCCTGCTAGGTCTGTTAATATGTTAGGCCTTATATACTGCTCACCCATAATACTTCGGTTCTTGTGCTTGACCAAAGACGAATTTTCAAAATCATGCACAGTCAACTTTTCAAAGGCCTTTTACAAGTGTACAATCCATTAACAAAAAGGTATAATAATACAAAATATTAATTACTGGCGTAGACAAACTGTTAATTTCTGTTAGGCCAAATGTTAATACTGTAGGGCAAAGGGGATTTAATGCTGTTAAGCCCTCAGCCATGTCTGGGTTATGGAGACTATCTACCAATGGTGCATACTAGTTTTAACAAATATAATTACATTGATGCTTGAGGCAGATCCAGGCAGTAATGGGCTTGGGTCCCCAAAAGTGATAACTACCTTCATATAGTTTTGTGTGCAGAGAATTCACAGCTAAATGATAAGGATTGTGGATAGTGGATGCTCACGAGCACACTGTCATGGAAACATAGCCACATCTTTAGATTTCATAGCACTTTAATGAAGGTTATGTTACTTTTGGTGGAGGAGCAAATGGTGGAAAAATCACTGGAAAATGTACAATTAAAACTGATAAAGTTGATTTTGAGGATGTATACTTTGTCAATAAGAATGATGTTTCAACTTTTTAGTGTCTTACCAAATGTGTGGCAAAAAGACATGTTTTTTTTTTTTTCTGACTTGGAATGTCTTGTTCTGTTCCCAATTTTAAGTTGCCAGATGAAGTCAAATACTTTTAAAAATTCCTAGACAGAGTAACATTTACAGTTTGTTATGAAAAACATAGTTCCTAAAGATGGTGTAATTGTCTAGTTGGCAGGCTACATTTGGGATATCATTATTATGGCATTAGGAGGCTTGATTTTTTTTCTTTTTTTTTAGTCATGTCAATTTCAAAAAGATCAATAAAACTTGTCAAAGAAATCTTGTAAGAGATTTTGCCTTTAAAAAATTGAGACTGACCAAACATGTGTTGCTGTCTTAAAGGCAAGCAACATAGTGTCTCTTGTAAGGACCAGTCCTTAGTCCAATTACTAAGCCATTCGTTTAATGTACACATGGATCTTTTTGGTCCAAACTTTTGTTAGTAGTTTAATGCATTAATTATATTGTTTGGTAGTTATGATGATTATATGTAGATTTTCTTGGGTTTTCTTTTTAAGAACTAAGGATGAAAAAACTAGTGAGATCCTTAAAACACTTTATCAAAGAGATAGAAAAATCTAGTGGATAAAAGAAGGTTAAAATAATCAAAGTAAACAATGGGACAGAATTTAAGAACCAATGTGATGGATGAGTTCTGTAGAGAAAAAGGTATCAAAGAGATATATAGGTAGCAAGGACACCTCAGCATAATGGTGTAGTGTAAGAAAGATTTAGGACTATCATTGAGGCTGCTTTGAACAATGTTAGCTGATCTAAGTTTTCTATTAACATGTTGGGCAGGAAGCTGTTTCTATGTTGCTATGTACATAAAAATAGGGTCTTAGCAGTTCATGCCTTATAACAAGACTCTATTATCGGAACTCTTTTGGGGTATTAAACCAGCTTATAGGCTTCATGAAACCATTTGGGGTATGTTACTATTCTCAAGTTACCATTAGATAGTTGGGGCAAGTTTTATGGAAAAAGTTATGAAGGTTTCTTTGTTTGGGTATTTCCTTAAGTAGCAAAGCTTTTAGGGTATACAACATTAGATACCAAAAAGTACGGGGAAACGTGCATGTTGGGTTCTTAGAAAATAACCTATGATAGAAGGAAATGAGTCTAAGTGGCTGTTTGATCTTGATTGTCTATCCCAATCAATGAATTTATGTACCAGTTAGCTTGGTAGGGACTTTTTTTAATGTTTCTGCAGGTATACAAGGGTTTCTGAGTCCAAGCAATCCTCTATAAACAAGATCAAGATTGTATGGTCATGCCAATTTAGACAAGGATGCTTCATACTTGATGATTACTTCACTCAAATTGTTGATGATGCACAATTACAATGATCAAGTTGGACTCTTGATGATTGCAGTATTCTGGATAATGGTTTGATGATCACAAGGTTAATATTGCCAGTTACAAAGTTAATACTGGTAGCTTGGAGAACGTTAGCTACTGCGATTTCACGGAAGTTTATTCTTGCTACTCTGAAGACTTGATGGGACCAATTCCACATCTGAAGACCATACTTGTGGAGGATTAAAGAAATTGAATTTGGGGGAATATTTCACATCTATGCAGTTTCCTCACTCCTTCATACAAGAATTAACAAGAGCATCCATTGATCATGTGATTAGTGATGTGAGTACTTCTGTTCAAACAAGTAGATGACAACTTCTTATTCTGAACTAGGATTTCTTGGTGCCATATATGAAGGAAAGACTCACCAGGACTTACATACATGCCTTTTTGCTTGTTTCTTATCTCAAGAAGAACCAAAGAGAGTTTCTAAAGCTCTTAATGATCCTGCATGGGTAGAAGCAATGCAAGAAGAACTCCTATAGTTTAAACTGCAAAATGTATGGGTTCTAGTTGACTTGCCTAAAGGTCATAGAGCTATTGGTACAAAGTGGGTCTACAGAAACAAGAAGGATGAAAGGGGAATTATTGTCAGGAACAAAGCAAGACTTGTTGCCCAAGGACATACACAAGAAGAGGGCATTGACTATGATGAAGTTTTTGCTCCAGTGGCTAGAATTGAGGCCATAAGATTTCTTTTGGTTATGTTCTTATATGGGTTTTACTGTCTCCCAATAGTTGTCATATGGGCTTTCCTATTTTGGTAAAATTAAAGAGGGAGGTGTATGTCAACCTCCAGGTTTTGAGGTATCCTGACCATCTTGATAAAGTTTATAACAGTTGTGGAATACTATATGGACTCCATCATGCACCCAGATGCTTAGGGATTGACACATTGGCCACTTATCTTTTGAGACAATGGATTTCATTGAGGACAGATTGATCAAACTTTATTATCAAAAGTCAAAAGGGGCATTACTGGCATGTTCAAAATATATGTAATGGACATCTTTTTAGATTTTACAAGAAGGACTTTATGTTGTAGTTTGAGAAGTTATGAAGGATAAGTTTCAGATGAGTTCTATAGCCCCACCCCGAGAAACTTACCTTCTTTTTGGGATTCTGCTGGTCCAACTGAGAAAGAAAGGATTCTTTATCCAGTCAAGTTAAATTTGTCATAAATTTTGAGAAAGTTCAACTACAACAGATGTGAAGTCTGTCCACTCCACAGATTTGATCGAGACCTTGGTTAAAGATGCATGATGTGATGATGTTGATGTAAACATCTTTATAGGTCTATGATGGGATTCTTTGATGTATCTTACAGATCTAGACAGATATCAATGTTTGCAGTGTGTGCTCGTGCAGGTTTCAGGTTCCTAAAAACTTCCAATCTCTTAGCTGTAAAAGAAACTTTAATACCTTAAAAGGCTCATAACCATTCTCTAGGTCTTTGGTCATTCTAAGGATTCTTCCATTGGAGTTTAGGTGCTTACTTCTGATCAGTGACTTGCTGGAGCTACACTTGATCCGGAGTCAATAGGAGGATGTCAATTTTTGGGACAATAGGTTAATTTCTTGCAATTTCAGGAAAACAAAAACTGTAGTGCACTTCTACAAATGAAGCTGAATATGTGGCTACTGCAATGGTTGCGGACAGGTTCTATGGATCACAAAACCAATTGATGGATTTTGGGTATAAAAACTTTATGAAACATTGTTATTTACATTGACAATACATAGTACGATCTGTATCATAGGAAAATCATGTTCAACACTCTAAAACAAAAATTATAGAGATTAGGCAATCCACTTTATTAAGAGATTGCAATGCTTAGAAGTTGATTCAAATGGCTAAAAATTGGACACTCAACTTAATGTTGCTGTTCTTCTTAAAAGGATTTGTTGTGGTAGATTTCAGTAATTGGTCTCAAGTATTGGAAGGCTATCCCTAAGGCCCAAATCTCTTGTTTGTTTTGTTAAGTTTGTTAAATGTTAGTACGGTGAAGTTTTGGTAATTGTTACTGCTAGTTATAATTAGTACTGCTTGTGATTTTTTAAAAAATGTTTGTTAAAAACTGTTACTTAGAGTTATATTGCTGTTAGTTCTATGTATCTCTGTTATATCCTGTTAGAATACACTTTAATATGTTAAACAAGAATATGTTTAGATTAAGCTTTTCTTGGTTTTAACTAACTTTTTCAGGAGAAACATTGAAGTGTGTCAATTTAGTTTACTCCTTATAATGTATTATTTGCGGGGAGGCAATTTGTTAGTTTGTTTTAAAATGTTAGTTGTTTATACACAACACAACAAATGGTCATCAGTTTCACCATGGTCTAATAGGACATCAAGATTGGCTAGTCCATGAGGCCAAACGGCTACTGGTTAAAGACCTTCTCAATCCGTTGATAGTTGATAGTTTACTCAAACTATTTGGGTCCTCAAATGCACCATGTTTTTAAATGATAGTATTGGCTAGTCCAGAGGAATCGGTTGGTAAAGATGTTTCAAAATCCGGTTATAGTTATTAGTTTCTCAAAAACTATACTGGTTATCATTGCTCCATGTTTTTCTAAATGAAGCAATGGATAGTACAAAGCAAAACGGTATGGGTAAAGACTACTCAAATTAGTTTATGGCTGGTAGTTTGCCACAAAAACTACACTGTTGTGTGAATTTGTGAGCTAAAAAAAGAGAGAGAATTAGTGAGCTAAAAACAGAAAAGAGCTGGTGTGATAATAGACAGATGTGATAAGTGAGTCCAAAAAGGATTGAGAGATGAAATGTGAGACCTTAAAAACAGAAAGAGAGATTGTGTTGAAGATTTTTCTTTTAATCTTACTAACCTTTGGAGTTTGTACTGTTATGGGTGGAGAAGTTAAATTACGGATAGGCGTTTTTAGTAACTGCTTGGCCATAAATTTAATACTGTGAGATGGACGAGTTAGTACTGTTTGGGCTAAAGATTTTTCTTTAATGATAGAGCCGTTGAGATATTCGCCAAATACTAGGGAATAGGGTTTGACAATTGGACTTTCGTGCATTCTACTATTTATTCAAAATGTTTTATTCACGATAACTTCAAATTTCTTAATTATTGGGCAACTAATATCTCTTTGTTCTCTCTATTAAATTGCAATTAACTTTTCTCCTAGCCGTATACTTTCATATACGATCATATCCCACTCTATTACTCACAGTTATTACTCATGGCAAGCTTGGATTTTTGTGACAAGCACAACATGGTAGCGTTTCTAGAAAAATCTACGGGAAGTGCAGGGTTTCATCAGATCATAGATTTCATCACTCGCAGTCACATTTGCTATGCACTTACTAAGAAACCAGAGGTGTGTGTATCCTTTATAAAACAATTTTGGAGGTCTGCTGAGGCTTTGACTGATGGTAATGGCGTCGTCAAGATTAATGCTACTATTGATGGACACTCACTTTCTATCACTGAAGGTTCTTTAAGGCGACATCTCAAGTTGGCTGATCAAGATGGTATTACCTCTATTCCAACTACAGAGATCTTTGAGCAATTGGCGCTTATGGGATATCATACTGACTCAGATAGTTATAACCTTATCAAATAAGGTGCATTTTCACCTCAATGGAGGTTTCTTATTCATAATATTCTTCATTGCCTAAACCCAAAGAAGACTGCTTGGGAGCAGTTTAGTAGTAATATTGCCGCTGCTGTTATATGCTTAGCCACCAATAGGAAGTTTAATTTTTCTAGGATGATCTTTGAACACATGGTATCTAACATCTCTAGTCCCCAGAAGTTTTTGATGTACCCTAGGTTTATTCACTATGCCTAGGTACATGCTGATGCATATGCTTCATAACAACACCACACGATTATATTCTGTTCCATCTCTCAGTATGAAAGTGTTTAGTAATATGAAGAGGACTACCAAGGGATTTTCAGGTCAGGAGGTTGCTCTATTTCCCACTATGTTAGATGATACTGAACCCTCAACTTCACCTTCACCTTTACCTTCACCTGAACCTAACCCTGCTCATATACAACCATCATCTACTCAGCCCTCACCTACTCAACCCTCTCCTACTCAGCCCTCACCTACTCAACCCTCACCCACATAACCATCACCAACATAACCTGGAACAGAATACCATCTTCCTATGCCCCATGACTTACCTCTCCATGCTGTTCACTCACATGGGAGTGATGAGGGTAGTTTGAAACTTCAAGAATTGATGAATTTAGTTACCACACATTCTGATAGGATTGGTGTTTTGGAAGCTGACTTGCTGAAGATAAAGCAAAACCTATGTTTTTGCTTATATAAGCTATTTCAGGGTCAGTAAGTAGAGTCTCAGATAAAGATTGGGAAAGCAAGGAGACAAGCTAGGGTTGTTCTTTCAGATGATGAAGTATTTGAAGATGATTCTTCCAAACAGGGGAGGAAGTTATCTAATGAAAAGGGTCAAGAAAAAGCAAGTACTGACACTGAGCAATTCATTCAAGAAGTGACTCCAACTGAAGTCATTCAAAATCAAGAGGGCAGTGAGAAAGCAAGTGATGAAGTTAGTACTGCTGGAGCAAAGAAAGATACTACTAATGAAGAAGTTCCAATAGTTAGTACTGCTGTGGTGGATATTAGTACTGTTGGAGGAATAGTTACCTATGTAAGAAGAAGTGTAGAAAAAAGATCAAGACAAGATAAGGGTAAAGCCAAAATGTTTGAAGAAGAGCCCAAGAAGAAATCAAAAAAGGAACTTGAACAAGAAAGATTAAGTTATGCTAAAGCAATCAGACTTGAAGAGGAAATTAATGAGGAACAAAGAGCTCAAATTGCTAGAGATGAAGAAATTGCTAGGCAGTGGGATGAAGAAGAAAGGAAAAGAGCTATGGATGAAGCTAAGACTACAAAGAAGATTGACTAGAATGATCCTTCAGTCATTAGATATCATTCTCTAAAAATGAAGCCAAAGACAATTGCCCAAGCTAGAAGAAATATGATCAAATATTTGAAGAACCAAGGAAATTACAAGATCAGTGACTTCAAGGGTATGTCTTACATTGACATTAGCCAATCTTTGAAAAGATTTGGGATTTTAATCAAAATATTGAGCCAATAGACACAGAGCATAGAAGTGGAAAGCAAAAGTCCCCTCAAAAATCTCCTGAGAAGTCTCCTGAAGGAATGAAGTCTGCTGAAAAGATGGAAGAAGATGATGTGGTTAAAGAACCTGGAGCAAAGAGAAAGAAGTCCATTCCTAGAAAAAGCACAAGGAAGAGACAAAGGATGGAGGAAGATGCTGAGAAGGAAGAACTCAAAGGACTTTTAGACATCATACCAAGAGAAGAGGTTCCAATAGAGGTTGAGTCTATATCTACAAAGTTTCCGATTGTGGATTGGAAGACATGTGTTTTGACAGAGACTTTCATGTACTATCAAGTGTTCAGAGGAGATGGAAGTTCAAAGAATTACAAAGTCTTGAGTGAGATGCTTGAAGACTTTGATAGACAGGATGTAGAGGAATTGTACAGGCTTGTCAAGGAAAAATATAGTGCTTCAAGACTTGAAGGGTTTGATTTGATGCTTTGGGGAGATCTATATGTTCTATTTGAGTCTGATGAAGAAGATGAGATCTGGAAGAGTCAGCATGAATACAACTTGATAAGCTGGAGATTATGTGGTATACATATTTTGTTGATGGAGAATAGGTTAGCAATTCATATGTTGACAGAGAAGAAATATCCTTTGAGCCAAGAGATGATTTCCAAGATGCTGAAGAAGAAATTAGAAGTTGATCATGAGAGTTCACAGGCAATTGAACTTCTAAGATTTATAAGATCACAAGTGCAGTAAGTGAAAAGATGTTTGAAAGAATCATCAGCAAAAGGAAGGATAGCAAAGAAGATGTTATTCCAGAGTTAACTTTTTTATGATTTGAAGGACAATCTACAAGTTTGGGGAGGATTGTTAGGATAAATTCTTCAATGGACTTTAATACTGCCAACAGTTACTTAATGGAGTTAGTACTTGACCAATACAAACTAGTACTGCCTGTATTAGTTACATGCTAGATTAAAAAGAGTTTATACTGCTGTATGGTCAAAGCTGCTGAGCTAAAGGTTAAGAATGCTATGGGAGAGTATGTCAGGATGTTTAGTTTGAATTGTAAACCTGATCCTAAAGAGAGGCAGTATCATTTGTAAAGGACTATTGTATTTCTATTAAAAGGAGATCCTAAGTGTAGTTAAATTAGAACTTTTAGAGATATTTTTAGAGAAAATTTGTTAATAGATTCTAAGGTTTGTAACCCCAGTACATCGAGTGTACTTATCGTATTATTTAATAATTATTGAAGCAGTGACTTTTGTGTTCATTGTGTGTCTTGGTCATTACTGTTCCTTTAATCAAATTCTCTAGAGTTTTCAAAGTGTAGATTCCGCCATACACTTTGGTTATACTTACAAATGTCTCATGCTTTGTTTTTAGGATTCTTCCAAGGTAACAAAATTCTATACTTTATAAAAGGAATCGATCAAGGCGTTGGATCAACAACTTGGCATTCCTGGACATGCTTTTATACGCGCCCTTGCGTCTCTTGTGTTGTCGGCCAGTAATACTAGTTCTTATTTAGAGCTTGGAACGACGGATCGTGTGCCCGACATGCATGCTACATAAGCCATCGTGTATTTCCCGCAAGGAGTATCTCGCTGTGAGGGGTCTACACATCGGAAGCACGGGCCTAAGAAAGGATTTTTTGTACTGTTTCTGATGTTGTTGAAGAAACGTTGTGATTTACGCTTTATCGCCCTTGCCTTTTTTCTTTCTGCTGGTAAAGTTTCATCCGTGAGGTATTCATGAATCGGGGTCATCCAGGAATCCCCTTCTTCCTCTACCACGGCTAGCACCTCTCTTTCGTTCACGGATTTTTCTTTCAACTCCTCCACCAACACCTGTTTGCTGAGATGTGCAAAGCTGGTGGATGCCATTTTGCTTAGTGCATCCGCTTTTTTGTTCTCGCTTCTTGGGACTTGCTTTATTGAGAACGCTCGGAAGGTACTGGCCAGTGCTTTTACCTTCTCTAAGTATTTGATCATGTCTGTCTCTTTTGCGATGTAAGTCCCATTTACTTGGTTTGCTACCAGTTTTGAGTCTACATTATACTTCGAGGTTTTGGCACGACCTATTTTTTCGCTATCCGCAATTCTGCTATGCCTCATATTCTGCTTCGTTGTTAGTTGCTTCAAACTGAAATCTTAAAGCGTATGTGAACTCTACTCCTCCCGGATCCGTGAGTATCACTCCTGCTCCGCATCCGTCAACGCAAGATGACCCGTCCGTGAACAAGGTCCACCGTGGCGGGAGCGGTTCTTCTTCCTTTACGGAGTCGTCCTGACCTTCTTCCTCTGGTCTTTCTACGATAAAATCGGCTAATACTTGCCCTTTAACAGATACTCTTGGCCTATAATGTATACCAAACTCCCCTAATTGTATGCTCCACTTTTGCATCCTACCAGCGACTTCTGGGTTTGATAGTATGTTTTTGATGGGTTGATCTGTTATTACTATGATAGGGTGAGCTTGGAAGTATCTTCTTAGCCTTTTGCTTGCATGTACTAATGCTAGCACCAATTTTTCCATGGCGGTGTAGTTTACTTCCGGGCCCCTTAGCGCCCGGCTGACAAAGTAGATCGGCATCTGCCTGGCTTCTCTTTCCGTCATTAGTACAACGCTCACCGCTTCCTTGGATGCTGCCAAGTAGACGATGAGCTCCTCTTGTTCTTCTGGAGCAATGAGCATAGGTAACTTTGCTATGTGTTCCTTCATTTGTCTAAATGCAGCTTCCGCTTCCTCCGTCCATAGAAAGTCACTCTTCTTTGTGCATTTTTTCAAAGTTTTGAAAAATGGTAATGATTTCTCCGCTGACTTTGCTAAGAACCTGTTTAAGCTTGCCAATTTTCCATTTAATCTCTGCACGTCTTTCAGGCATTTTGGTGACTGAAGGCTTAATACGGCGTCTACCTTGTCTGGGCATATCTTAATGCCTTTGGTATTGACCTTGTATCCTAAAAACATCCCTTCTTCAACTCCAAAGGTGCACTTTTTTGGGTTCAATTTCATGTTGATTTTTCTAAGCGTCTTAAATGTTTCTTCTATGTCGCGGACAACTTCATCCTCCGTGCGGCTTTTTATGACCAAATCATCCACATATACCTCGAGGTTTCTACCAATTTGTCCGTGGAATGTTTTGTCCACTAGCCGCTGATAGGTTGCACCGGCGTTCCTTAGACCGAAAGGCATTTTTGTGTAGCAAAAAATGCCTTGATTTGTAATGAACGCGGTCTTTTCCTCATCTTCCTCTGCCATTTGTATTTGGTGATACCCCTTGTATGCATCTTAAGGAAGGCATTTGAAGGGGTATATACACAAGGATTAGACCTTTCCCAGTCTATGCAAAACATGCATGTATTTGCCATGAATACAAAATAATTAACAAGAAATAAATTGTTAGCCAACGAATCGAATAAATAAATTAACTAGAATTAAAACCCCGATTGGTACGTGTAACCAATAACTTAAGGATCATTATGTAATGTATTAAACACCTTATAATAACTATCTTATTACAAAAAATGATGCCCAAGGGGCTGATTTAAAACCGATTCACGAATCGTTCCAAAACACGCGATTTGGGTCATTTTACACGTACCCGATAACAAAACCAATTAAAGTATGCATAAGAAATGGCTATGGGATCAAAGATCACAAATCATAAGACCCTAGAGGCTGTTTTTAAGTTATCCTTTTGAATCCATCCAAAACACGCGTTTTTAGCCATTTTTACGCATACTAGATGACCATATGACAGTGGAACATACACCTATCAACGGATCTATAGAGTCATGTGATCAATCAAATAAATAACAACAATTATTACCTTTGCAGCGTGATCGGTAGAATCAAAGAACAACCTTCTCATGTACACGATCTATCCAAGAAACCAAGTGACCAAAGTAGATCACCTCTATGAATATCCACACTACACTTCACCGTATACCTC
Source organism: Tanacetum coccineum (assembly GCA_026074375.1). Classification (NCBI taxonomy): domain Eukaryota; kingdom Viridiplantae; phylum Streptophyta; class Magnoliopsida; order Asterales; family Asteraceae; genus Tanacetum; species Tanacetum coccineum. Next base: position 59,405 of record BQNB010011501.1, read on the forward strand.
TTGGATGCTAGTCCTTAAACCCGTAACCATTTAACTCTAACTATATTATTAACCATCAAATGGTTAATCATATAAATCAAGATAGCAAGACCAATTATTGTATCTTGTTTTCTTAGTGACGGCAGAAAGAAAGAAAAAGGAAGGGATCACGTTTTTTATTTATTTTGGAGATGATATTTCTTATCATTTTTATTAGTCATAATCCCAGTAGGTTTTACCAAGTCCATTACTTATACAAAAATGAAAACGTCATATCCAATTTTCATTTCTCCTTTTGTGACCGGCCTTATGGGGCCCCAAAATGGGTTTGTCCATTGCTTGGTCTAATCTAATAAACTAAGTACAAACTTAGTTAATTAAAAGCCTATTGTTAATCCTAAGTTACGTAGGTTATATATATAATCGTAAATACAATAGATGCAATATATTAAATGGTATCTCTATGTATATGTGTGTGACCCCATAGGCTCACATGTGTCTAGCCGTATAATTATTTATTATGACACGAGCATACTCCAACAGCAGATTCTATTTTGGTTTTCGAATGTCCGTCGTTGTTTGTTGCCACTTTGCAGTGAGATTGTTATGCATATTGTATGTCGGTTTCAGTAGGTAATTGTTATATCATAATGTAGAAACTGAAAGTATTGGATCAATTGGTTTCATCGATGGGCGTTATTTTGTCCTCATGAAGCATGTTGAAGAATACTTAATCTTTACATACATGGCAAGGAGCCTGCGTTCCAAGTCCTGACTATACATCTTCAAGACATGCAGCAGATCAAATTTAGAGCCAATGACCGGTTAAAAGCAATTGTGAATAGCGATGCACGAAAAGTGACAACACTCAATGAATGGCTAAGATTTAATGCTTCTTCTGATGGAGGTCTCCATTTGACATAAATATAGTTTACATCGGAGTTCGTATGGTATGCCGATGAAAAACCATAGAGGATAATGTTGGGCCAATTCAATGCCCGATGATCTTGGTCTTATGATTTGAATATAAAAACATCCTAAATGTAATGTCCTTTAACAACTCAAGTCACTGAATGAATAGTCATTTAGTAAGTTACCTTCAAGATTATTCAACCGGAGTCTAAGAAGAAAGACTCACCATTCACTGAGGCGGAACTCAGTGAATGAAGTCCCTGAACCAAATAAGAAGGTATTGAGTTGAGTGAGTTGTGGCAATAAGCTCACTAAATCCTTTCAATCTCCTCAACATTTGACGAACCTGAATACTTAGACAAATGTCTAAGTTGACTGAAGAAAAAGCAGGATTTACTTTAAGGGAATTTCCTTGGGAATGACAACTTCCAAAGTTGGTAAAGAAGTACAAATAATACATCCAATTGTTCATAAAAGGAACTTTTCTTGTTATCTAGTATCACAACATTAAATGGTATCTCAACCATCCATTTAATGCTTGACACGTGTATATCCAAACCCTTATTCCCTGCCTATATAAAGAAAAGTTGTAATGGAGTAAAAAGAAGTTTGTGCAATTAATGATAAAACCATTCACAAACATTTTTACTTCTCAAAAGCAACTAAGTTCCTGATTAAATCAGTTGGTTAGAGAGGAGATCATATACTTACATTGTCATTCAATCCTGATTGTTATTCTGCAAACAATCGGGTATAATTATTTGATAAATATCAAATAAGGATTAAACGTTGAAAAATCTTTGCGTCTTTTACTTTTATGTTTAAACTTATATCTTGATTACATTATTAGCACATGGTACTAATATAAGTTAACTTTATAGTTAAAGTTATATTAGTTAAAAGGGAACAACAAGTGGTATAAAAGCAGAAGGTCTATAAAACTTTAAAAACAAAAATGTTTTTTAATCTGCTCAAAAGTTTTTAAAACCTAAATCTTACCATGACTGAAAGTAATGTACCCTAACGTGTCGATAAAAAGGGTCGTATTTATTCTGCTATTGCACCTAGACTTGAAATTGGTAAATTCAATAAGTGAAAAAAGCGAATGCTTTGCTACTTAACCGAAATTGAACCTTACTACATAACATGTATTAAGGATGGACAATTTAGACCAAAGACTCCTGAAGCACAATGGACCAACTATGAGATGAGGGTGGTCAATCAAGACCAACGCTTAAAGAGCTTCATTATGTCATGTCTACCAGATGATATAATGGAGTCGATCATTAAATGTGAAACATCTAAAGATACTTGGACTGACTTGGTACATGTTCCTGAAGGTCCCTCAGATACCAAGAAAAACATGGTCATGGATCTGAAACTTGAGTATAACACTTTCAGGGCCAAAGACTCTAAAAGTCTCTCACAAACATTTACCTTTACAAAATCTGGCTCAATGAGCTAACAAATGATGGTGTGAAACTGTCTAAACATGAAATCAATGTTGGTTTTGTTAACAATCTCTATGAGAAGTGGCTAAGTTCCTCACAAGGGTTAAGAATTGCAATCATATTCAAACCCTTGACCTTGTTGACATCTATGAGAGGTTTGTTTATGAAGACAACTTAATCTCTAGGAGATACCATGAGTCTAAAAAGGCCATGATAACTGCATCCATATCAACTGATTTATTTTCAAATAATGTTATTTAGGACTTTCAAGAGAACTCTAATGATGAGATAGATGAAAGATCTAGTGAGGAAAACCTAAGGGACTTAGACCTTGAATTTCGTAAAAGAAAACTTTTTGCTGGGTCAAAACGTGTTATTAAAAGAAATAAAGTTTTAGTTACAAAAGCAAATGAAGATATCGAATGCTATGTGTGTATAGTTTTAATACGTATAATATCAAAGTATTAAAAAAATTCCTAAACTACCCTTGAGGACAAAGGTAGTAGGAAAAATCACACGAAAATATTCTACGTAAGAAACCGGTAAGTATTTACCGGGTCGTTTTCCCAAATACTTATGAAATTAAGACCTCGTTTGTTATTTGGACAATGACTTGAATTGGTTCGAAGATGATTTGTTTTCTAAAATCCTAATGGTGAGCAAATTAAGGGACAATAAAATCTAATTACGAAAAAACGTTAACGGAATTAAGAAAACGTAACAAATTAGCAATTGAACTAAATCTAATCCTAAATACCTTTCTAAACTTTTTCTAAACTTAATTAACTATTTAAAAGTAAAAAGCTAAGGAAATTCTAAAACGAGAACACTTAAAGCTTAAAAACGAAGAAAACGAGAACGGGAACGAAATCCCGTTCTTTAAAAAGTGAAATTTCAAAGTATTAACCTTAAGAAAGTAAATTTCAAACCTAAGCCTAGATTATGATAAAAGAAAATTTTATAAAAAAGAAAATTATTTTTTTGATTATTTTTCTATTTTTTATGATTTTTTAAAGTTTTTAACAAAAATAAATGATTAAAAATACTAAACTTTGAGTTAAAAATCTAAGAAAAATACTAAAAATAGCTTAAGATAAACAAAATGCAGGAAAAATGTAAAAACTTAAAAAGCTAAACTAAATAAGCCGGGAAAAAGCTTTTAAGCACTCGAAGTGCTTATTATAATAAAAACTGAAAAAAGGGTTAAAAGGATTGTTTGTGCAAACCTGGACGTAAAAGTCCCAAGGGCACGTTGGTGAGGGTGTGTGTTGTGAGGTTTATAAAAGGGTTGATGCTAGGTTGAGGTCGGGGGTTCGAGTCTTGCTCACCCCCGACTTCCTTAGTTTCCCCTTTTTTTCTGACAGTAAATTACTAAATTTTAACATTGGTCAAATTTTGGTACCTGAAATCCAGGCTGTTAATGAGAGACTTGAACTCACTCAATCGTCTTTTGAACCTAAATCCTCCAAGGAATCAGTGTCAGAGTGTCACACACCTCTACATACTCTAAACATCCTTCAAGGAGCTCATCAAAATCTAGAGGTTACACCCATGGTCTATTAACCTCACTCTCCAAGAGATAGATCTGATCTTGGTACTACTAAGCACACTAAGCCTGAATCTCAAGCCCCTTAAAGTAAATTTAAGTCAGGAATAGTCATGTTAAGAGTATTGAACTAAGCACCTCTTCACTTCCTACTGAAGTTAATAATGATGACCATGAAACAAAACTAAATGAGTTAACAAAACTTGTTCAATTGTTAAAAGAACAAGTAACCTCATCTAAAAAGACTCAGGAACCATAAGACAAATCTTTAAAGACTGGGTCTTCAAAATCAGTAAGGCCAAAACATTTACAAAAACCCAAACTTAAGTGTGAACTTTGCCAATATACAAATCATTCCACTGATGATTGTTATACAATTCTATATTGTGTGATTTGCAAAGCTTAGGATCACAGAACCTCTGATCACACTTTATTTGTTGAATCATAAAAACCAAAGGTGACCTACAAGGCACAACCTTTTCAGTATGCTTCATCATCTAAACAAGTGTCAAGACCTCAGGGAAAGTCTTTCCCACCATGCACTCACTGTGGATTTAATGACCATCGTCTTGATGACTATAAAAATTATCCTAAATGTAAAATTTGTGGTAGCAAAGATCATGCCACCTCAGGACACAATAGAGTCATCTATGTTAGGAATGATGTACTTGCTGAATCATCTAAGTTAAGTGAATCCTTAGTTGGTCTGAACCGTAACACTTATAAAAGCACTGTTCACTCAACCTTTAATCATAGTGCATTTGCTCATTTCAAAAGAGGTGAAAAACTTTAAACTGCTAAAGCCAAGGAGCCCCATAAGAGAAACTAACTCATTTTGAACAACCAGGACCTAAGGTAGTATTTGGTGATAATTCATCATGTATCACTAAGGGTCATGGCTTAATAAACTGTGGTGGAATAATTTTTCTCTAAAGTTGCATTGGCCTGAAGTACAATCTCATCAGTATCATTCAAATATGTGATGCAAAGTACATTGTATACTTTGATGATAACCAAGGTACAATCTTAATACCAATAAAGAAATTGTTCTAACTACTCCTAGAAGAAATGATGTATATGTACTTGACATGTCATCAATTATTACTAGTGGAGCATGCTTCTTTGCCAAAGCCTCTGATAATATCAATTGGCTATGGCATAAGAGGCTCTCACACCTAAATTAAAAAACATAACCAACCGTGCAAAACAAAATAGGGTCCTTGGTTTGCCTTTACCTATTTATTAAAAGGATAAACCATGTTCAGCATGTGAAAAGGGAAACATCATATGACCTCTTTTAAAACAAAGCAAAAATTTGCAATCAAAAATTACTTGCACTTACTTCATATGGATCTCTTTGGACCAATCAGTCCAATATCCATTCATCATGAAAAATATACCCCAGTCATTGTTGATGAGTACTCAAGGTACACATGGGCATACTTCCTAAAAAAAGAAAAGTCAGGTAGCTGAAACCATCATGTCCTTTGTTAGGAAGATTGAAAATAAAAAAGACACTAAAGTCAAACAAATTAGAACTGACACTTAAACTGAATTTAGAAATCAGTCTCTTGAGAGATTTTGTGATGAGAAAGGAATTTCTCATAACTTCTTTTCTCCCTACACACATGAACAAAATGGTATGGTAGAAAGGAAGAATAGAACTCTCATTGAGACTGCTAGAACAATGCTGAATGGTTCAGTCCTTTCAAAGCACTTATGGACTGAAGTAGTGAGCATAAATTGTTATACTCATAAGATATATATCATTGTCAAAACACATGATAAAACACCATATGATGTATTCAGAGGAAGGATTCTAGATATCAATTACTTTCATGTGTTCGGATCCCTTGTGTTTATTCATAATCACAGGGATCATCTTGGAAAATTTAATGCAAAAGTTGATGATGGATACTGTTAGATAATGAAACCTCGTAGGTATAATCTTATTAATAACCATTATTTATAATGGTAAAACCCGAATACCCAAAACCCACAAACCGAGCTTGGGCCTAATTAGTCACTAATACTCCCTCGCAGTCCGAGCAGCGAAATCGCGAAAGCTCGGACTGGAGAAGTAAACTAGAAAAGAAAAAAAATAAAACATTAAATAACAAAAGCATAACTTTAGTCGCCTGCTAACAAAACCCTACCAACGATCGACTTTAGTCGACTGGTAACAAAACCGTACCAACGATCGACCTTAAGCAACTGGTAACATAACCGTACCAACGATCGACTTTAGCCGATTGGTAATAAAGCAGTACCAATGATCGACTAAAGAACAAATAATAAAACAACTATCTTTTTAACATAATGTGCAAAAGTTGATGATGGATACTGTTAGACAATGAAACCTCGTAGGTATAATCTTATTAATGACCATTATTTATAATGCTAAATCCCGAATGATCCTTCTTTTGTGTGTGTGTGAAAGTCCATGTCTTGCTGTTTGTTTTTTTGTTTTGTTTTTTTTGTTTAACGGCTGCTTTTCCATGTCTTCCATGATATTGCTACGTCTTCCAGGGATCAATGTTTTTTTTGTTTGTTTTATGGATCGGTATTTGATGATGGAAAGATTTAAGGTATGGTCTCTGATACCATGTTAGACAATGAAACCCCGTAGGTATAATCTTATTAATGACCATTATTTATAATGGTAAAACCCTAATACCCAAAACCCACAAACCGGGCTTAGGCCTAACTAGTCACTAATAGATACTTCCTTGGGTACTCTCTCTTTTCAAAAGCCTTCGAAGTCTTTAACACAAGGAGACAACAGTCTGAAGAAACATTTCATGTTACTTTTGATGAGATTATGGAAGCCATCAGGTTCTCAAATACCCAATAGATGAAATTGTGATAAATGATTCATTAAGATACCCTCTTGATGAATATCACTAACAAGATGATCCCTCTAGACAATATCAAACTGATTATGACATTTTATACTACATCACCCCTCACAATAGGTGTATAATTGAAGTCGTTAATAGATTGAGTGACCCTGAATTGATTGTTCCAACTGAACAATATGCTCCGAGCACCAAGGAACATGGATGATCTTCTCACCCTCCTAATACTGAAGGGATAAATGATCAAAGTGTTCCAAATAAACAAATTGATCAATCATTGAAATTTCTAATGTTCAAACTGAACATACTGGGTCACCCACTAATGATTGTTCAGAAGAAAATCATGGAGCCTTAGTACACTACACTGAAGCTTATCCTCTGAATACATCTAAGTCTCCAATCATTCATTAGGCTCCTTCAAGTTCCCACTATAACACTCATCCTTATGATAGGTGGTCTAGAGATCAACACCTTAAACTTGTAAACATTATAGGTGATACCGGTGAAGGTATGCTTACAAGGAGTATGGCTGCCAAACTAATAGCTGCCCAACCTAAAAAGGTTTCAGAGGCACTAAAACACCTTGCTTGGGTTGATGCCATGCAAGAAGAACTGAATCAGATCTATAGAAATAAAGTTTGGACACTTGTTACCGCTCCAAGAGGAAAAACCATCATTGGTTCCAAATGGGTATTTAGGAACAAGAAGGATGTACATGAAACCATCATCAGGAAAAAAAGCAAGACTTGTTGCTTAGGGGTATAGGCAATAAGAAGGAATTGATTATGATGAAACATTTGCTCCAGTTGCAAGACTTGAAGCCATCAGATGCTTCATTACATATGCTACCTACATGAACTTTACTGTTTACCAAATGGATGTCAAAAGCGTTTTCCTAAATAGTAAACTAAAAGAAGAAGTTTATGTTAAACAACCACCTGTTTTAAAAGTAGTGAGTTCCATGACTATGTCTAAACATGATAAACCCTTTATGGACTTAAACAAGCACCAAGGGCATTGTATGAAACACTATCCAATTTCCTCATTCAGAACAAGTTTGTTAGAGGAAAGATTGACAATACTTTGTTCATCTACAAAACCAATGGAGATGTAATCCTTGTCCAATTGTATGTTGATGTCATCATCTTTGGCTCAACAAAAGTAACTCAGGATGTAACCTGTTGGGGGTGCACTTTAATATCATAAAAGGAACAAGTCCAACAGCCTATACAAACATCACAACAACGAATGACTATTTTGAGCAACCCGAATCTTGTTTTCGTCCTTTTTACAAAACATGGACAACATCGTTAAAGAGTCTAGCACGAGATGAGGTTTCATGTCCTTAAAGGAATTTACGTGCTCTATACGTTGTGAGCTTCAATACATATATGCCCCAGGATTAATGCAGAACCGCGTTGTATGTCGCTAGCGAACGAGTACAACGCAATGTTAATGGTGATATCAAGAAAACTCGAGATGGCCCAAGCAAAACGCAACAGAACTATGTATATTATATGTTTTTTTGATGTATTTCTGCTACCTCAAAGCAACAATAGAACACATAGTTATATAAGGCACTTAAAGATAATCACCATGATCTGAGTCATGTCAAAAGAGTTGAGATCATGGGTTCATGGTTCTTTTGTTTCTCTCATTGACTAGATCAATATCACACACATACTCTACATATGTGTTGGTAATTTTTGCACTAAAAACTTGTATCACAAGCAACTACTATTGTACAATGTGTCACCGCATAGACCATTTGTACATTATGCTTCGATATATTAAAACTTGTATCGAAAAGAAAATGACATGAAACAAAGCTAGAAAACAAAAGCATTTTATTGGGCCAACTACATTTGGGGCATCTTACAACCCAATTACCAAACGACACCGTTTGAACGAATATAAAAAAATAAAGTTCGTGGTAGTTATTATCCATCATCCTATATCCATAAACCCTAACGGCGTAAAGTCACAGATGGATGAAGGTTCAGTTGACTCGTAATTTAGCCTCATCCTTCTTAAATCATCATCATCATCATCATCGCATATCTTCTTCATTAACATCAATTCGTTCCTTTGGTCGTAATAGTTTTAGTTTAAGCCAGTTTAGGTTTTCTTCTACTGTTGTTGATTGTGTGAAAAGTATGGGGTCACAAGTGGAGGAGATTGAGTGGCCTGCGAATAAAGTTAGAGATACTTTTATTAAGTTTTTTGAAGAAAGGAATCATGTTTACTGGAAGTCTAGTCCCGTTGTTCCGGTTAATGATCCTACGCTCTTGTTCGCTAATGCCGGTCCGTTATTATCTCATTGTTATTATTATATCATTCACTCATTCATTACAGTTTTATTTATTATATTTGTTTATACAGTTTGTTAGTTACTGAGGCTGTGTTTGGTCACGAGGATTACCTTTTAAGTCATTTTACACTTTATAACGACAGCTATCTTACCAAACGCTTTTATATACGTAACAAGCAACTACTTCTAGTTTTACCAAGCATAGCCTAAAGTTTATACTAGATTATAAGGATATAGATTGAATTAATGTTAGATTCGTAGGAAACAAATTTGACTTCTGTAGTTGAGTGACGATTTTTTATTGAGTATATTGTTAATGTTGTTATGCCTTTAAGGAATGGTTATGCGAATGTTTGAGGCATTTTCAGGTGAAATAGCAACATGTTTGACCTCTAGCGGCTCTAAGAGTATATTGCTAATTACACTGTTAAGCTATCAAGAAATGGTTATACCAATGGTTTAATGTTTATCAGGTGAAAGAGTGACAATTTTGGACTCTAAAGTCGGATCGCGTCTCTAAGAGTACATTGGTTATGATACGGTCTAGTTTACAAGAAATGGTTATTGCAATGGTTTAGACGTTTATTAGGTGAATTGGTGACAATTTTGACCTCTAAAGTCGAATTATGACTAGAGTATATTGGTTATGATACTTTTAAGCTAATAAGAAATGGTCATGCAATTGGTAGGGTTGGTTTTAGGCGGTTTTTTGATCATTGGATGTGTTCTGAAAGTATTTTGACTTGAAGGACCATACTCAGATAATTAGCGCTTGTATGGGAACTCATTATCTTATTTATTTGAAGCTGATTATTTTGACTTTTAATGATTGAATCAGTACTGATTGAGTGATTGTCGGGACATTAAATCTGTGTATTTGTAATTAACAGGTATGAATCAGTATAAGCCCATCTTCTTGGGTACTGCTGATCCGAATACTGCTTTGAGCAAATTGACTCGTGCTTGCAACACCCAGAAGTGTATCCGAGCAGGTGGGAAGCATAATGATCTTGATGATGTTGGCAAAGACACTTATCATCACACGTTCTTTGAAATGCTCGGTAACTGGTCATTTGGTGATTATTTTAAGAAGGAAGCTATTGGATGGGCATGGGAGCTTCTCACAGACGTAATGACATGAACATTTATCTTGTTTTGCAATTGCTGTTGCTGTTTGAGTATTCTTCAGTATGTTGATTTGGTTCCTGCTTGTTGATGTACAGGTTTATAAGCTGCCATCTGATCGAATATATGCCACTTATTTTGGCGGTGATGAGAAATTGGGCCTTCCCGCTGATAATGAAGCTAGAGATCTATGGCTTCAATACCTCCCACCTGAACGAGTTTTGCCTTTTGGTTGTAAAGTACGCTTTCTACTAAGTTCTTTCTATTCTTAAACTGTTCTCTGATCATCTGTTTTTTTTAATACAGCAGTACTCTGGATCCAGGAACAGTCATTTAATTTTGTTGATTCAATTGTTAAATTGTGTGGCAGGACAACTTTTGGGAGATGGGAGATACTGGGCCATGTGGACCCTGTACCGAAATACATTTTGATAGAATTGGTGGTCGTGATGGTGCGCATTTGGTCAACAATGATGACCCTACATTGATTGAGATCTGGAATAACGTGTTCATTCAAGTAAATTTCTTGAGTTCTGTCTCATGTGTAAACATGTATAGTTTTTATCTTTCACTTGGGGCAACTCTGATGGGTGATTGTGCGTTTATTTATTTTGATTCCGCAGTTTAACAGGGAAGCTGATGGTTCTTTGAAACCTCTCCCTGCCAAACACGTTGATACTGGAATGGGTTTCGAAAGATTGACATCAATTCTTCAGAACAAGTTGAGCAACTACGATACTGATGTCTTTCTACCTATTTTTGATGCTATTCAAAAGGTAATATAAAATCACATATGTTCACTCCCCTTCAGCAGTCTTTCACATGACTCAGTTTCAATATGCATTTCTTTGACTCCATTTTTGGCAGGCAACTGGTGCCAGAGTTTATACAGGCAAAGTGGGGCCAGATGACAAGGATGGCATTGACATGGCATACAGAGTTGTTGCCGATCATATCCGAACTCTTTCATTTGCCATAGCCGATGGCTCTTGTCCAGGTTGATATGAAAACCTGTTCTGTTCCATCCTACTATCTGACAGTATCTAGAACACATATTTGTGTTATCAACTAGCAATGATCATTCGTTAAATATATCATAATATTTTGTTTACAGGCAATGAAGGGCGTGAATATGTTTTACGGCGCATTCTTCGCCGTGCTGTACGTTATGGAAGACAAGTTTTGGACGCAAAGCAAGGATTTTTCAATGGGTATGTAAGCGATTACTGCTTCAATTAAATAGTATACACTGTACATTGTAATATATATGTTTTCACCTTGATCAGATTATGGTTTACAAGTGGATTTCCCACTCAGTTTTTGTAATAAATATTGCAGTCTGGGTCTGTACTTATTTGGTGACTTTTTGTTATGATGGAATCAGATTGGTGAAAGTTGTGGTGGATGTTATGAGCCATGTCTTTCCTGAGCTAAAGCAACACGAGACGCGCATTAGAGAGATTATAGCTGAAGAGGAAGCAAGTTTTGGGAGGACGTTACTTCATGTAAGTTTGACCTTTATTCATGCTGCCGTATCTATATATACATAGGGCAGAAGTGAGGGAAAATGGTATAAATTCTGAATTGATTTAGCTTAATCTATGTTTTTCCTTTAAGAAGAGTAGGGTTGGATCAAGTGGTTAACACCCTTGCCTTTGGAGACAAAGGTCAAGGGTTCGATCCTCACCCCCTACAAGGCCGGAGGTCCTTTTCTACCTTTGGTAGAACCGGAAGCAGCCTCTCTACCTTTGGTAGGGGTAGGGCTGTCTACGTCTCAACCTCCCCCATACACTGTGGAAGACGGTATTGGGACCCATAACCCGTGGAAGACGGTATTGGGAGTTACTTACTTACTTACTTATGTTTTTCCTTTAACTGATTAAGCCTTTGCCATGAATCTATCCTAATTTGGACCAATCTTTCCTATAAAAATATCTCTTGGTCTCAGGAAAGAGAGTTAAAAGAAGTTAATGAGAAATTTATACAAAGGATGAACGCTAAAGCGCTTATGTTTTTTTTGTAGGGAATTGAGAAGTTTAATAGGGCGGTTCAAGATATTCAGGGAAAAGTTATTAGTGGACAGGCAAGCTTTCTTTTATTTACATTTGCTCTTTTGAAGTTTTTGTAATTAATTGTTTAATAATTATTCGGTTGATCTTTATATCATTTCATTCTCCAAGTGATTAATCTTTTTTAATTTATGATATAGTGGTTTTATAATATGTGTTTCTACTGTTTCCATCTACGGTTCACAAAGCTCTGATTCTTATTTTTTGAACAATCTCTTGGTTCAGGATGCATTTGTGTTGTGGGATACTTTTGGGTTTCCATTGGATCTAACTCAGGTATCTAGAGGGTTCTTTTGGCAATTTTTTTTCCAACAAATTTCATTGTATTCTAATGTGTTGTTCTTATTGCAGATAATGGCAGAAGAAAGAAATTTAGTGGTTGATGTTGAGGGTTTTAATCTCGCTATGAGTGAAGCCAGAGAAAGATCAAGGAATGCTCAGAATAAGGTTAACTGTCTAGCTTTATTATCTCTGGTTTATGTCCATAATACATCACTCCTAGACAAATAGTTATCTTACTTTAAGGATTAATTTCATATATCACCCTACTTTGATGATTAATTACATATATACCCATAGTGCAATCATTGAATGCATAATGTACAATGATTTTAAAGCATGTTTGGGTATATATGTAATTAATTATCAAAGTAGGGTGATATATATAAATGCCCCTTACTTTAAAGGGTAGCCAGTTTGCTATTTGCTCTTTACTGACGTATTATTGTGACAGCAATCTGCTGTTTCCATTGTGATGGATGCAGATGCGACATCATCACTACAAAAGAAAGGGGTGGCTACAACAAATGATAGTTTCAAATTTAATTGGTTTGAGGTATGTATGTGGGCTTTTTTACTTGTGTATTTCGCCAACTTGTAATCAAGATTGTTTTTTGGTAGTCATTGGTAAGTTTATTGTGCAATGTGTCTGTGTTAAGCATATGTGTTTCTATCTATTGCTAAATTCAAAATATTTTGAAGTCGTGATGATGATGATTGCAGTCAATGCCTGATATTCTTGAGCAATTTCAGGATCACAAAAGTGTGATAAAAGCCATTTACACGGGTAGAGAGTATGTGGACCATGCTGAGGCTGGTGTTGATGTGGGTATAATTCTTGAGAGCACAAGTTTCTATGCTGAGCAAGGTGGTCAGGTTAGTGCTGAATATCTGCCCGTCAAATACTATTGTTACATTTAAGTAGACTAGAACGGTACCCGCGCAAAGCAGCGGTTTCGGAGGCATTAAAAATAACAAAACTAAAAATTAATAAAAATATATTAATATGGATGTTGAATTAAAGAGCACAAAATTTTGGAAAAATACGGTGAAATTAAATCATAAAAAAATTAAATAGATAAAAAAAATATTTCAATTTAAAAATAAAGGTGATTTTTTTCATATAACAAAAAGTTGTTACAAGGTTGTTAGATGGATGTGTTTGTTGTTAAAAGTGATATTTCCATAAAAAGGAGGAAAAGTCTGAATTTTCAGACTTTCTAAATATAGAATGTCCCAAATGCTTTATAATGTAGTTTAGATTATCCAAGACAAATAATGAACTATGCACTCAAACACTTACGCTTAAAATTTTCACTAACTTTGCGTTCAAAGCATGTCTTGTTGGGAACATTTGCTAATATATGAAAGGGTAACAAATCATGTCCTATGATAATTTGTTTGATATTTGTCAAATACTCATTTTCTTAATAGGAAAAATGTTGCAAGATCGTGAAGTATAAACAGTATTTGGCTCTTACATTTTGAACCCTAGAATCTTTTTGTTTCCTTTTGTAGAAGCACACGCTTTAAAGTCTGACAATGCTTTACTGTGAATTCAGATATTTGATACTGGTCTACTTGGAGGCCCCTCTGGATCATTTGAGGTTTCTAATGTTCAAGTTTATGCTGGTTTTGTGATCCATCTTGGTCAAATTACTGGAGAATCTACCAAATTTCATGTTGGCGATGAAATAATCTGTAAGGTAAGTATCTGACATATGTAGAAAATCTAATACTTTTGGTTCAAATTTCGTGTTTGACCTTTTTAGAAATCCTGTGTAGGTTGATTATGGAAGGCGTCAACGCATCGCTCCCAACCATACCTGTACACACATGTTAAATTTTGCTCTCAGGGTAATCCAAAAATGTCAATTTCATAATTCGTGTTGTCACCTTAATTGAATATTCTTGTAATCTATTATATTGCTTTCAATTTTTCAGGAAGTACTTGGGGATCACATCGACCAAAAAGGATCCATTGTTCTCCCAGAAAAATTAAGATTTGACTTTTCCCATGGTAAAACTTAATTACTTTACTAGTACTTCTTCAATATTTTCCTCAAGGTCAATGTATAAATATACTTTCTTACAGGGAAGCCTGTAAAGCCAGATGATCTTCGCAGAATCGAATCCATTGTAAATGAACAAATTAAAGCTGAATTAGAGGTTTCTGCAAAGGAGGCTAGCCTTGCTGATGCAAAACGAGTAAATGGGTTGCGAGCTGTTTTTGGTGAAGTAGGTGTTCTTAATTTCATGCTGGCTTTTATGTGATTCATTAGACTAAATTATTTTTGTCCTTCACACCAGGGTAGTCAGGTCGACACGACAACACCTTTGTCAATTACTAAAATATTATGTAAATAGTCCATCTATATGATTCTGTAACCATAAAGTTTCTCTAAACAAAATGAAGATATAATTTATGTTTAACAAAACTTTATAGGATATTATAAGCATTTGAACACATCTTTGAACCTGTTCCATGTCTAGATAGTCCTAGAAATATTTTACTAGTGCACCCAATAAGTTATAACTCAACTGAACCTTTTCGGAAAATGGGTGGATTGGGTACAGGTGTATCCTGATCCAGTAAGAATTGTCTCAATTGGTCGAAAAGTGGATGAACTATTGTCTGATCCTGAAAATAAAGAATGGGCGTCCATATCTGCAGAGCTCTGTGGAGGTATTTACTTTTTTAATATTCTTACTTGTACAGTTCTTTACTTTTATCTGTTTTTAAGTTGAATTTAATGAATGTATCTAGGGACTCACATATCCAATACACGAGAGGCCAGGGCATTTGCACTTTTGTCCGAGGAGGGAATTGCCAAGGGGGTCCGAAGAGTTACTGCTGTAACAACAGAATATGCTTTTGAGGCTATTAAAAAAGCAGCTGAACTTGAGCAAGAAGTTGATCAAGCATCGATTCTGGAAGGGAACCTTCTTGAGCAGGTTGGCTAGTTTGTTTAGTGTTTACGATTATGCATGTTGTATTCATATTTATATGGATGAGCGGAATTGGGTTATGTTAAATCTTCGACAGGTCAAACCAAAAAATTGCTTATAAGGTATAAGCGTACAGGTTGAATTTGCTAAACTGTAATATGAAGAATGATGTTATGATCCCACATCGGCCAAGTATGGGATTGGTTGATGGTTTATAATGTCTAGGTGTCCCCTCCTCAAACAAGCTAGCTTTTTGAGCGAGTTCTACACTTGGACTTATGAACCGATACGAGCCTAGTATGGGATAGGTTCGTATCAAATGAAACGTCGAAGCTGTATAATAAATAAAATGGACTGATATCAAATGTATATTTTATTTTAACGATATTGACTTGCACTGAACTTTATATTTCAGAAAGTCACCTCTCTGAATGGTCAAGTAGAGTCTGCAGCTATTCCAACAGCAAAGAAGGCCGATCTTAAGGCAAAACTTTCCATTCTTCAGGTAAGATAAAATACCCTTCACAGTAACTATATGTTTCTTCACACACTTGTTACTAAAAAATTATCATAAAAAGATGACAACGAGTCTGTATTGTATATATTTAGAATCAAGTAATAAGAAACAAAAGGAGGATTGCTGAAGAAAACATCAGGAATGCTGTTGCATCGGTCACTGCAGCAGCAGAAGCTGCCATTGCTGAGGGCAAGGCTTTCTGCATTTCCCATGTTGGTGTAGGATCTGATACTGCTGCTATTCGCGAGGCAGCTGTTAAAGTCATGGAAGAAAAGGTTAAAGAATTCCCATCTTTCTATTTGTATTTTTAGAATTTTGCATAAATGTTCCTGTGGTAAGCTCAAAATTACAAAACTGGTCACTTAACATACTAGCTATGTAATGTTACTCACAAACAGTTATGCTAATTTTAGTTTGTCCCTGTGGCAAATCTATTGTTCACATTACTATTTTAGTTTGTTCTGAACAATGTGTCCACTTTTATAAATAATGTCCATATTTTAATCTTATTGAGTCTTTGAGTTTTTCAACTAAATTGCCATCTTAAATGCATTTAAGGGTAAACTTGGCCTTTTGTTAATCAAAGTTTGTATTTGTTGTATCCACCCTGAATCTAGTTTTTTTGATTGCGTGAACAATTTAATTGGGGCGAAGGGAGTGTACACACTTGTGGGGCCAAAAGTGAAATTAGTATTGTTGAAGGATAATTTCTGTAGTTCTATAAAAACTACATGTACCAGCTATGTTATTTCCTTTTTCCCTATTTTTTGAACATGTATTGGCGGGTTTGCAGGGTTTGGCAGTGATGGTTTTTAGCACTGATGAACAATCAAAGAAGGCATTGGTTTGTGCTGGTGTGCCTGAGCGAAGCAATCAAAGCAACCACCTGAAGGTTTTAGAGTGGCTGAAGGAGGCATTGAAGCCGTTAGAAGGCAAAGGTGGTGGTGGGAGAGGCGGTCTTGCGCAAGGCCAGGTATGGTGATTTTGATTATTCTTGTTACATTGTATTTGAGATGGGCGGATTACCTGGAAAATATGTGTTTGGTTCAAAATGACTTTTGGTAGGTGCCGGGTAAATAGGACCACGGAATAATATTGTTATTGTGATACCTTTTTTAAAATTAAGCGATTTAGTAGAATTTTTAAAAGGTTTACATTGGTGCAAAATTTTGAAATGGAGTTTAAAAAGTATAGTAGTCGGTGAAAACGACCGGAACTGCTCTTAGCTTTGTACTACGTACATCCTAGTAATTTAAAGATTACAGGTTACAAATTGACTCATATGTAAAAGTGCGATGAGCAAAATTAGACAAAGGAAAAGTACGTTGGTATATAATACAAAGTGAATTTTCGTTAAATTTTTTCCCATTTGACCTGTAAAAAACACACCTTAAACCTTTCTATTCATGATGATACAATTTTTTCTTTTCAGGGACCCGTTATAACGCATGTGGACGAGGCAATTGACATCGCCAAGTCATTTGCGGCACTCAAGCTGGGATAAAGGACACAGTGCTGCACTTTACACAAATATTTTCTGATGTCTCACTTACGGAACCCGTCACAAGCATACACACCCAATGGTCGGTTGGGTTATGTCAAGCATATAGTGGATTGAGGAGATATGAAAAGAATGGCATGTTGCCAAATATTTGAATTTGATGTGTGGTGATCATGACTGAACACAATGGATTGTTGCTATGGTTCTTTTTAAAACTTTATACGAATACTATTGGAGTTTAGACATTAGAGTTTGTTCTTTATATTCGCATCCCCTAGCGTCGCTTGATTCATTTTACTAGCATTTTGAAGTTGGTCAGCAATAACTTTTAAATTTGTACTACCAATTAGGTGTATTTGACACACAACATATTTAACCAAAAGACGCGAAAAATCACTAGACAAGCCCTGGGGCGGATCATGCTCAAGGCATGGTATGCACGGTCATCTTTAAGAGCGTCGCAAGGAAAAACTGGCTCATAATTGAGCATCATTGAACTTTCTTTCGCTTTGCATATCGGCATAGATTAATTTAAAACAAATTAGATGTAAAAACGCAAGTTGACTAGGACTTTAGATTTAGATTTGTTTTCTCATATAATCTTGAAGAAGAATGAAAAAATTTATGTTCAAAAAAAGATGATGAAGTTCTTCGCAAATGATAGTATGATTAAATCTTTTATATAAGAAAAAGACTTTAAGTGAGGATTTTTGTATTTCAAAAAAATCTAAAACCTTAAATATATCTTTATTTAGCCAAAATTTATGTAAAATTGGGTTTTATTCGTTTTTCATAATAATTGTCTAAAAAAATATATGTCAAATTTTTTAACAAAAACACTTTAGGGATAAGCGGAGTTAATAAAGAAAAAAACCTAAGGGTGAAAACTAAAATTGGAAGAAACAAATCTAGCCATTGAAACAAAACATCCAATACCCTGAACGACATCCATCTCTCAAAAAACAAGGTATGTAACACGAATCATCTTAGATGATTAAAATAGAGAAACGCACCATATCAAAAGAAAACCTAAATCAACATCGCTTAATTTAATTAATCCAAGGTATGTATATGGTTAATGAATTCTATGACTTATTGATTTATGTGATAATTGAGGGTTTTGTCTTTTTTGTTTATTAAGTTGTGGGTTTGTGTTATTGTGCTCTAATTGATGTAGTATGACTTTTTTGCTATAAATTTTGATTTAGTTTGGTGCTTTGATGAAGGTCATCTATGGGTAAATTTTATCAAATAAATAACTGTAAGCTACTGTAATTATTTAATAATTTAAGTAAAGTTTTGAAAATTGAAATCATATAGTCAATAGTCATGTAAAGATAAACTATTGTGGATGTTTTTGTTAATTCAATAGTTAATTTTGGTAATTGAGAGAAAAGTTTAAGAACTTTGCTTGCCATAATCGTTGCTTTTACGCTGTGTTCTTAAGATTTTTTTAAGAAGGAAAGAAAAGGAAATGGACTGATTGTACCAACTTTTTGTGTTATCTAGTTTTTTTAAGAAGAGAAAGGAAAGGGAATGGAAAGAAATGGAAGAGAAATACAAGTTTTTTTTTGGTAAAAACTTTCCTCCCATATTTGGGAGGATTTGAAAGGAAAGTGTACATTGAGCTTACAAAAACTTTTATGTTGACCGAATTACCCATGTTCTTTTTATGTTCTTGGTCATTTTAAAGGGTAAACTGGTAAATTCATATTTCTTATCTCTTTTCTTTCTCTTCGTTCATTTTAAACTTAAGAACACAAAACAAGTTATTAACTTTCCTTTCTTTTATGTTACTTTCCTTTCTTTTCTTTAATTTTCTTTCTTTTCTTTTCTTGAAGTAACTCGAGAACAGAGCGTTAGTGTATTTAGAATTTAAGGTTGAAGTTATGTAATGTTGAGTAATGGTGATCGATGTATGATGTTTTATTGTCTTATACGCAAGCCTAGATCAACATCCACTATATTTCAGGAAGTGCAAAATGATTATCGAGCATCAAGTGATATTAACGGGTCAAAGTTTTACTTGACCACATTCTCAAAATCGAGTCTCAAGTATTAGGAACTCATTCTCTAAAACCTGATGAAACCGGAGTCTGCGAGATGTCTCGGTCAACTTTGTTACAACTTCCAAGTCATTACGGGTAACAAACACACAAATTTATGTACATTACACCTTATATGTTCTATCATGGAGTGCAAACTCACAATCCTACAGTTTGATTATTGAAACAAATTTTGGGGGTTATCAAGTATTCTTATATTACTAACTACCGTACTAAGTATGATATATTTTAAAACAAAAGGACAGTCTAATAAAAAGGACAATCTATTGCTAGAATGGACTGTTTCTTTTGTTGTCCTCTAATTACATGAGTAAGTTTGAAAGGGTGTTTGTAATTTTGAAATTAAGTGCAAATCATGTAGGAAGTAAAAAAGATGCAAGATATTTTTATTTAATCGTTCAATGCCATACCTATTAATCCAACATGTATGTTAGTGATCATATTATGATTTATTGCAGAACATATTGGCGTCTAATTGACAAACTAATTTGAATACGGTTAATGGTGATGCTAAATAAATGTATTGATCTTATTTATTAATTAGTAAAATATGATTTGGTTATTTAATTGTATCATGATTAATGAGTGTATCTTTGTTTACATACTTGATGCGTGATTTCTTTTAAAAGAAACTACGTCAGGTTTTACATTTATAAAACCCTAACTACCTCGACTATTCCTACGCACTAAAGAGCAGTGTACCCTATCGTGTGTAGTGTAGTAATTGGTAAGTACAGATGTTGACCCAAAGAACGGTTTGTATCTCTAATTGTTTAACTGAAATTATTTTCTACTTAGGAAAACAGTAAAGAAAGCATTTTGGAGTTTTGAGATTATTGTAGGATTTTTGGGTGGTAAGCGTAACGAAAAGGGAATTGGCATAGTGGTAGACAACTAGAAAGGATGAACGCGTTTAATTACTATGATCTTATGTGCAATGTCAAATTATGAGATACACTTTACTCTAACAGGCGGTCTCCTATCAACTTGTACTCCTAACCAGGTATTTAATGCTAAGGGCTCGCCTAATGGGTGTAGGTTGAACGGCTACAAGTATTGGTCATCCTGTAGTCAATCGTGCGCGCTAGGGTTAAGAGGGTCACTTAAACCTCGTGCACACTCAACCTCATATCAATATTTAGATATGATCACAAGGATCTATAAGCGCACTACATAAATTAACAAGATCATAAATAACAATAAAAAAGATAATTACTAAATTAAATGCCGACGAACAATAAATAAAGCATAAAAAATCATAACATCAACTAATTATATTGCTAGATCCAATCATAACTAGTTGAAGTATAATTACAATTTGTGCTAGACTAGTGCTCGCGATCCTGTAGTCGAATACCATGACAAACCTCGAACCCCATACCAAAGCAAGCAGGCAAGCTGCTCGCTTTGTCCTTCCTTTTTCTTGCTGTCGACTAAACCACCAGGAATGAATGATTCGAATGATATCAATTGATATCATATTTATACTAAATATAAGCTTTGGCCATTTGGCGAGTTTGGCCCCTCGTCTTTCTTGATCTTTATTGAAATTGTATAACTTTTGCACAATATTAGTCCCTGCGACGAGTCATCATTACGGCGTAACTGCATCGCCCGAGTTACGTCGTAATTCTTCTGACGCGGCATTTCATCATTTAATATTAATATTGGTTACGACGTAATTACTGCGGGACAGTTACGCCTTAACCCTTAGTCAGCATAAATATCATCTTCAATGATCAATTACGGCGTAACTCCTGCGGGCTAGTTACATCGTAATTTTTCTAATTTTGATATTCTTCGATTGCATTTATCTTTAAAAATATAGTACCCCTACTAAATAATATAGTAGTGGTACTATTCTTCATTTGACTCATAAGTTGCATCATGTAGAAATTTAGTAGCCTTCCTACGAATTTAATGCCTCTTCTAAATAATATAGCATTGGCACTATTTTTGACCATCTCTTGCGTCTTTCCTGCCCAATGTCTTTATTACCTGAATCTGAAATATAAACGAATTAAGTACCAGATTCATATAAAAATAATATAAACAAGGCAATAAACGTGAGAATTTGATATATAAAAGTATTAACTATTTGATGTTATCAAATATCCTCCCACTTGACTTCTACTTGCCTTCAAGTAGAACCTTTTAAATAATTCTTAAAAAGATATCTCCAAGTTATCCAAAAAGATATGAATTAAAAAATTACCTTATGCTAGAAAAAATTCCAAACCGAGCACTTTACGAAAGGAAAAACGAATCACACTCATACTCTCACTAATCTATGT
>BQNB010011502.1:0-61522 GCA_026074375.1 Tanacetum coccineum
TATATATATATATATATATATATATATATATATATATATATATATATATATATATATATATATATATATATATAACTCGTTTACAAAAAGATATCAATTTTTCAATAATTAACATATATGTATTTTTTTTGTATTTTCACGTATAATGTATAATGGTTTAATGCATAAAAAATTATATATGTAATTTAAAAAATAACCGGTTAATATTATACAATCCTACATTTGGATTAGAGGTGTCGTTTGATTTTTTTTTTTTTGAACGGCGATTTTATTCCACACAACTAGCAAGGAGCTAGATTACAAAGTAATAAGAGAAGGGTTTTTTAGCCATTCGTTCCAACCAAACGAGGCTTTACATCTATACTTACACCAATAAAAAGAACTAGAAATAACATTATCAAATATGATCGACTTTGTTGGAGTTTTCTTGTCGAATAAGAGTTTATTACGATAAGTCCAAGCAAACCACCATAGCGTATACCAAACACCCTCGAACACTTGCTTAAGCTTAGGCGCCATACGACATGAAGTTAACCATGTTTTCCATTCTTCATACGAGCTCACTTCTTCATAGTTAATATTCCACCACCGAACTATCTGTTTACCAATATCCCGAATCATATTGCATCTAAAGAATAAGTGTTCCGATGACTCAACACCATAATCACAAATAGGGCACGAAATAGCTTGAATATCAATACCTCTCCGAGACAGATTCATTCTAGTAGGAAGGACATCACACCTGATTTTCTAAGCGAGGATATTAACTTTAATGGGAACATACTTAACCCACTTAGTCGTATCACCGATATTCGGAAAACGCATCTCATCAATTAACCTCCTAATAGCTTGAATATCAAGCCTTGGCGTATTGCGTGGTGTGGAGGTCACGCCTCACACCATTTCGAGGCCTTTACGCGCCTTTTAGAACCATGAGTATATGTGACTACCCCACATCACATGTCGTGAATGACTAAACACTTAACTATCACGAACACTAACACTTGTTTCACATGTTGTATAAAAATGATCACAGAAATCTGAGAGTCGTGTAAACACTTTCAGATTGAAGTATTTCGATGGTTCTATCGAAATCTTAAATCGAATAAAACTCAGATTATGAAACGAAAATGTGTTTTTGATGTTATGAAAAAACAGAACCAGAAATTGTGATGATTATTAACCAACAAAACTGATTTTTCGGTTATAACTGCATAGCAGTTACTAACTGCCAGGGGCTGCCGCCCCTTGGACCCTGCTACCAGGGGCGCTGCCCCCGGACCCCCGTCATACGGGGCTTCGCCCCGAATGATAATCATAATAACGCCATACAAGTGTGCACTCCGCACAACCCCCGACTTGTTGAACATTTATCATGATTACACATTAGTCAACCAAGTCAATCCATTACACTTAAATCATATTGGTGACGCAAAATCACCAACATCACATGCCCAATAGAAGATCGACGCATTATATTTCGAAAGGACACATTAGCTAAACCTGCTATGTCACGAAAGGACACATTTGCTAGACGAGTAGCATCATCTATTCTATCATAGGGGTCAAAATGTGTCTTTATTAGACAACCATGAAAATGAAATTCTATTCACCAAAATAGTTTTATGCTCTGTTCTCGAGTTATTAAAGGAGTGAAAAGAAAGGAAAAGAAATGAAAAGAAAAGATAGTGAAATTTTTTTTACTATGCACTTTGTGTTCTCGAGTTTGAAATTAGTAGGAAATAAAGAAAGAAAAGAAACATAAAAATTTACTTTTATGCCATTTAAACAAAATATCTGCTACTAATTTAATTTTTTTAATAAGCCATTTGTGGTTAATATAATTTTTTATTTAAAATATTATTTAATCAAACAAGTAAAAATGCGCATAAAAAATATGCTGCTCCATGTCGTGAATATAATTGGCCCATGTGCAAACCCAATAAAGCCCAAGAAATCACTAGCCCTAATAATCGCTAAATAAAAAAACGATGCGTCATTTTGCAGTAGGACCTTTATTAGTTTCTTATTTTGAAAAAATGAAGATTACATAGTGGTTGAAGACTCTCTGTGGTGGAAGAAATGAGGGTAAATTTGTCAATATAAACACTTTCCTTCCCTATCTGCCCAAATATGGAAGGAAAGATTTAGAAAAAAAAACCTTCAAATTTTTCTTCCTTTTCCTTCACTTTCCTTCCCTTTCTTATTAAAATAAAACTCAAGAACACAAATATGTTTTTGTTTCCTTTCCTTTCCTTTCTTCTGAAAATGAAACTCGAGAACTGAGCGTTAGGAAACACTACAAAGGAATCAACCATAGATGCATTTGAACATTGATAAAACCGAAATGTAATAATATCTAGAATTTACATGATTTCACATGTCATATCGTATTATCCTTAAGTATCGTCTCATGATTTTATTATTTTCGGCTGATGTGATATGTCTTGTTTGTCGCAAGGCATATTTGGAATCGTTTGAGGAACACGCGATTCATTGTAAAGAGCTCCTGAGCATCAAGTACCGACACGATATGGTTAAGGACGTCGTTTTTGACATATGTAGGCGTGTCGTGATCTCCGTCAAGAAAGAAGCACCTATAAACTTTTTGACTGTTAGATGAAAGATCTACGCTCAGACGGCTAATGTTTTGGTTTTTGGATGGGTTGGAAGAAAACATGCGTGCATGGATCTGACCGAGGTCTCTTTTCGTGGGGTTGAATAGTCGGGGTTTTACAGTAGGTCAGACTGCATTGAGAGCCGCCTCGTGCAAAGTGAGAAAACACGAGAAAACACGTATTGAAAATCAACGTGTGTCTACTCCTTTCGTGTTTGATACCTTTAGTTTCTTTACACCTGAGACGGTGGAGCTATTCAACAGAATCCAACGAGTTATAAACAATAATGTTATGACATCTAGATCTGCAAATGTGGTTTTCCAAAAAATATATTTACAATCAAAATACGGCTAACGAGGGTTTGTCTTTCAACGCTATATAAATCATATTTTTATGAAATAAAAATGTTCAGTTTTGGCAAAAAAAATTTGCACTAAAAACCACCAAACATCTAAACTAAAGATTCTTGATATTGATGCGAACAAACTAGGACATATAAACAAACTATATTAATGGTTGATGCTGATAATTTGACTTTTATAAATTTATAAAATAAAATATAGCATTCGTTATAATCACCAAAGAAAACAAATGTATGAACAAGAAGATGAGCTTTTGTTGGTCTCTTTTAACGTGAGACTAACTTATTAGGTTAAGTTAAATCATATTTCACTATAACAAAATGTATAATTTCATCTTTTTAATATAAGAGTTTAAAGTTAGACAAAAGTATAAAAATATTAAAGTAAGTTTTCAATGTACAATTTTTTTATTAGAATAAATCAAAAATCTTTGACATGGTTCACTTCCGTAATAGTGAACTAGTTGAACGCTAATCAAAGTTATTGTTTAAGTACAAACTTTACCTTATGTAGAAACTAAACTGAAGTTACAAAAGCTTAAGTTTGATTCGATGAGTAAATACTCTTGTGTTTCACACTAATTGCAAGAAATAATATTTACATCTTTACAATATTCTCATTTATAGGCAGAGAATTAGGGTTACAATGAGTTCTCCTTTACAAGTGTCAATCATCAAATGAGTGGTTGAGACTACATTTAATGCTACTATATTAGGTAAGGGAAAAATCTTCTTTTAGGGAACATGTGAGTACTCTATGTACTTCTTTACAAACTTTGGAAGAAGTCAATCCCAAAGAGATTTGTTTTATTATTTTTGACTTAAAGCAAAGTTTCCTGAAACGTAAACTTCTAGAAGCAAAGACTTTTATCGAGCTTCTAAGAGGAGATTGACATCTTTCATCAAGGCATTGTCATCCTTGCTGAACTGAAACTCTTTTTTTTTAGATCTTGTAGTTCACTCGCTGAACCGCTACAACTGCCAAAGAGAAGACTTCTTTTGTCTTCAAATATCTGTAAAGGAGTTGGGCACTGAACTATATTCAGAGAGACTAAATGACTTATGTTGTTTTATATTCAAATATTTCTGGAGACTGAAGGGCACTGAACAGGCCCAACAATCTCCCCCTATTTGGATATACGAATAGCCTGAGTTAAATCAGATGTAAGCGAGCTAACAATTTCTTCTTACAAGCTGGTAAATTAAAGGAAGACAATAAAGAATAGACAAAGGATCATATGATTCTTCATTAAACATATTACAAGTATAGAATATTACATAATCAAGCAAACTATTGTCTAAGTTCTTCAATGACCCCCATCCTCTTCGTTGGTCGGTCATTTCTTTTATCAACCTTAGCGAGCAAAAGAGAGCTAAAGGTTGTGGCACGTGCCAGGGCCTTGGTGGAAGTTGAAGAAGGTTTGTTGAATGTTGTAGAGAGCTTCATCATTCAATTATGGAAGATCTTCAACGCTAATGAAGTCTTGTATGTGCAGATCATTGAAGTAGATCATTCCCAACACAGGCTCATTTAGCATAGTCCCAACTAGGTTTATATCAAACTAAACTAATCCTTTGTACCTTTTGGTAGACTTGAAGTAGTCTTGGGTATCATCAAAATATCGCTAGTGGTACTAGTACTACCCCTATAGTTAAAAGAATTGATAAGCTAGAAAGACAAATTATTGATGGGAAACTTACACTTGTAGATGATGACAGGAATTCGTTACCTAAGCTTTTTTCTATGGCAAGTGTGGTCAGTTATAAGGTTGATGATCTGGTTAATGAGGATAATGATAACGAAATTGAAGAGGTTAACGATGAAATTGCCACTTACATGGCTTATACAAGCTTTAATGTTAATAAAGCTTCTAAAAGTAGTAGTGGAGGGGGAAGCAAAAGATTGTGTGAAGAATGGAAGGAAAATCATGGTGAAGACTCATACAATGATGATGACTTTGATGATCCTGGTTTGATTGATGCTCAAATGAAGTTTGCTAATGCTTTTGATATTAATCTTCGTGGTCAACTTAGATAGCATTTGTAGTAAGTCTCATAAGTGCGTCATGTCATTCTTATGATAGGTTAGGTTTGAAGCATAGTTGGTGCATTTGTTTTCACCTAGTTTTGGGCTGAGATGTGGGATTCACCCACATTCGTTGTACTTAAC
This sequence comes from Tanacetum coccineum, assembly GCA_026074375.1. Taxonomy (NCBI): domain Eukaryota; kingdom Viridiplantae; phylum Streptophyta; class Magnoliopsida; order Asterales; family Asteraceae; genus Tanacetum; species Tanacetum coccineum. The sequence goes on from BQNB010011502.1 coordinate 5,150, forward strand.
TGTTTTTTGGAGCAATATAATTTACCGATGAAACCCTTTACCTAAAAAAATCATCAAAATATCTTCTTTTTAGCAAGTCTGTTCAGCTCTAGTATTGGATCTTGATCTTCCAAGGGAATTGTAGTGTCCAACCGCAAGAAATCACCCATTTGTTGAAGTCATTAATCCCACGCCTCATTTGTTGATAAACCTCAGTCCATCTCCTAACAGTTATGCGACCACATCTATCCACAACCTCCTTCCATTCAGTAACATGAAGCTCACTGTGATAATCGGTAAATTGTCCAGGGTTAAGTATTATAAAATATTATAATTTTCTATCGAATTCTTTTGATTTTGTCATCTTTATTGGCAGAAAGCTGAAAAGTTGACTTCGGTTGACTTATTTGCGTGAAACGGTTACGGATTAACCGAGTGTTGAGAGAGTTTTGGGTTCCCTAAGTGAATCACTTCTGATTCATCTTTCCATATCGGAGTATTTAGTTTGTCATTTTAATGCATTCCGGGAAGTTTTTCACGTGTTCCGCGAAATTGTCTTGCAGCGCGTACCGGCATGACAATTAATTTGGGAATGAGTTTAAGTAACTTTGGAAGAGCGTTTAATGAATTTAATGGTTAAGTAAATTCATATTTTAAAATAACGTGGTCTAAGAACATAAAACGTGGGGGTGTGGGTTAAAAGTTATCAGAAAACGGGCGTTTTTGTGAAATTTGAGTTAGGTGCGTATCAGTCGTAAAAGTGAAATTTGTGAACGAAGTCTAAAGCGATAAGAGGTATTTTTTGAAGTCGATAAACTTTTAAACTTGTGAGAAAGATTTTGGTTTGATTTGAAGTAACCTCGTATTTTGGCCCCGACACGTCCGTTAAATGTCCAAAATGAATTTTGCGGAGTTTAAGTTGGAAATAGGTTGTGTAAATAACCTAGGTTATCGGAAAAATGTTTTTAAGATCAATAAAAATACTATGGAAATTCGGAAAATATTTTAAAGTCAAAGTTTTTGAGTTTTACACGAACCCGACACGAAAAGAAGCCACCCCGAGCCCCTAAGATGCCTTGGCTGGTTATGGACAAGAAGAGGGGAACACCAAGGCTTAATTTTAGCTAGTTGGTCCTTGCATGGTACATGTATATTTGTCTTAACCTCACACACACATTTCACACTTTTAAAAATCAAACAAAAATCAAAAACTCTCTTTCTTTCTCTCTTAAAATTGGACGCAAGCCACAAGACCAAGAAACATCATTTTTGAAGATTTAACAAGAACACTGGGTTAAGAAACACTATCGGGTTGATATTTGGTAGTCTTGGGTTATAGAAAACTACGTTTGGGTTGTCGGTTTCGCATTCTTCTCGCATTTCAAAACCCTTTTGGTAAGTTTTCTAAAAACTAAAAATAGTTATACTTTATGATTCTTATGATGTCTAAATGTTAGTTGTACAAGTTGATCGTCGTGAAAATGAAAACTTGAAAATAAAAAGTGTGTTTAAAGGGTGTTTGTTTGCGTCGAATACAAAAGAAAAGAACAAGAAATTGTCACTTTTATATTATGGTTGTGTTGGTAAAATAACCTTTGTGTCAAGTATTCGTTTGGGCTTATTTTCAAAAGGATAGCTTAAAAATAAGCTCATTAACCACTTATTTGTATATTTTTGGGCTTTGTTGGTCTCGAAAATAAGGAAAGAAAAATAAAGAGATATTGGGCCTGGCCCAATTATATTTATTTCCGCTTATTGGGTTTAGCTTATTTGAGCTTATGGCTTAGTTGTTTTGGCTTATTTATGTTTCGGTCTATATTGGGCTTATTGCTTATTTGTTTCGGCTTATAATGGGCTTATGGTCTAATTTGGATTTTGGATTATATTCGAGCTTATAGCTTATTTGTTTTGGCTTATGTTGGTTTCAGCTTATGTTGGTTTCGGCTTATGTTTGGCTTATGACTTATATTGGTTTTGGCTTATTTTTAGGCTTATGGCTTATGTTTTGATTTCGGGTTTTATATTTTGGACTTTAGTAAGGATATGGATTTATTTTTTTTACTAACGGGCTAAATAATAAAACCTTAATGGGCCGTGAGGCCCAATGACTAGTAAATGGACTAATGGACTCAATTGGGATTTAAAATGGCTATGTTGGACTTAACAAGTGATAATGGATTAACGTTGGGCTTTCAGGCCCAATAGGTAAAAACTTGATAGTATGGACGATTAAAAAGGATAAATTGGTTAATGAGTAGTGTCGAAAATGAAAAATGGTTAACTTGGTCAAAGTTTAGTCAAGATTTAGAAATCGCTTAGAAAATATGGACTTTTGGCATTTTGTCAAAATTTTAGAAAATTGGGGAAAGTATTGAAATATAAGGTTTGGAAACCTTTGAAACCTTTTCAAACGAACGGGTCTTGTCGAAATTTTGTGAAATAAGTCACACTTAGAAAATAATGCGGAATAATTATTTTGTGTCGATTCGACTAAAGGACAAAGACGACTTTTGTAAACGATAAGTGTTAAGGTTAAACGATTGTTAGTGGGATATCTAAGATGTCGAGTTTTTATTTTCCCCTTTTAGCCCGGGAAAAGAGGAAAATAATAAATAAAATATTATAATTTTATTTAAAGTGTTATTATTTTATATATATATATATATTATTTATTTATATATTATATATATATATATATATATGATTTATTATATATATATATATATATATGTTAATAGCTTTGAGATGTTAGGTTTAATTTATTTATTTCGATCTTTGATTTCGTACTTATTTCTCGTCGGATTCTCTTGGATTGTTTGGTCAACTGGCTCGTGTTAACGATTGGAGATGTTTTTAGTATTTTGTGTTGATGTTTTGACTTTGCCATGTGCATTCGAGTTGTTTTACTAGTACCACAACCATGATACCAAGACATTTTGAAATGAGAACAAGTATTTTGGTAATAAGGATAAACGTTTTGTAATAAGAATGAGGTCTTGAAATGAGAACAAGTATTCTAGTAATAAGGATAAACGTTTTGTAATGGGAATGAGGTCTTGAAATGAGAACAAGTGTTTTGGTAATGAGAATAATGGTTGTAATGGGAATAAAGGTTTAAAACAAGAATAAAAAATTGGTGTGAGTAAAGACAAACGTTTGTACAATAAGGCAATTTGTACAATAAATATTAATAAGGTGAAATTAATGATTAGGTCGTGGCCGGGTACCGTTGTGCGTTGTAGAGGATATTTGGTGCGTTGTAGAGGTTATTTGGTGCGTTGTAGAGGTGATTTGGTGCGTTTTGTAAAGATTGTTTGTTCGTTGTGTGGAGATTTTCTGTGCGGTTACCATTATCTGTCGAGGTGAGTTCTCGTAGCCCCACTTTTTAAATCTTTTTCGTTAGGGGAAAATGATACTCAAATGTGTTTTGAACTATTTTTATGAACTGTGTGAAATGTGGTTTTGTTTTTGAGACAATTTATGTGCTTATGACTGCTATGTGAATATTATGTGGTATGATTGTTCTTGCATGCATCGAGGTGCATGGCAAGGTGTGATTAGCAAGGATTTGCTATGTTTGTGAAAGGTTGCCCTATGTAAATGCTCCTGTACTGGGAGGCCGTTAGGTGCGTATAACCTCGGGGTTGCAACCTCAAGAGCATTGGTATATGCTGGTTTGATGACTAGCGAGGATGCTAGGTCATGGTACATGATTAGCGGGGTTGCTAAGTCATGGGTTTGATTGTATTTGCATATATTCACTGTCATATTGCAAAATTGTCCAATTGTTGAGATATTGGCACAACGACTGGGTTTCCTTTAAACCTACAAGCTCACCAACATTATTGTTGACGTTTTTGAGTATCATTTTCAGGTGTGTTTGATAAAGGTAAATGGATGGTTTTGGAGATTAAAGATGTGCACCCTTGGGGATTTGAGATTTAAGACTGAGGTCTTACCTATCAAGATTGAAACATGAATCCTTTGTACATTAATCTTTTGTAAACTTCAGATGGTATTATCTTGTATCTTGTGCAATGTGAATCATAATGTCGCATTCCTATGTTTCCGCCGCTGACGGGATGCGGCAGATTGGTAATCAGAGCCAAGGTTATAGAGAATGCTTTTTTTATATAAAAAGAAAACAAAACTATAACCAAACTAGAGTTTTTGTAAACCCTGAAACATGATAAAAGATAACTAGTCCGAGTGGTTCATAGCTTTTCCTAAATTACGCATAGCCTGATCAACTATGCTTAATTCATGAAGGACTATGAAACGATGGAGGTAGTTTCCTTAAATTATGTTAGCGGAAAGGGAAGGAATATGTGAAGTCTAAGACCACCTAAAAATGAATTGACCTTGAATGTACATATTGTGTAATATGTACTTTTACGTGGTAATGTGGTATGAGAATGCTTGCAGCATTGAGGTTTAGATTATTGATTGATTGCTAAGTAATTGCCATGTTGCGTTAGCTGTATTGCATGATGCCCTGAGAGCCTTAGTAGATATGTTGTTGGTAGCGATGTTGATTGAGGATGTGCCTTTAGTAGTTATGTTGTTGCATTGCATGAGGCCCTGAGGCGCTTGTGCTATATCGAACCTTGTTGGTACTTGTTTACCGTTCGTACCTCTTGGATATACCGTCTTATAGATATTTATATATATTTATATATATATATATATATATTTATATATATATATATATTTATAATATATATTTATATATATATATATATATATGAGAGTATATTTTAGTATATATATATCATATATCTTTATATTATATATATATATATATTATATATAAGAGTATATATATATGTATATAAGGTTACGAAACACTAAATTCAACGTCTATGTTGATTTAATTAGATGTAAAGCAGGTTATGCTATAATTTAAGTATTGATATTTATGGGGATACTTATCCATTTTTCTTGTTATCACAAGTATGTCTACCCGTTATGTGATCGGGAGACTATCAACCTAGGCTGGGACCGAAGCTAGAGCCTCCCGAGTGCTCGTCCCATTACCTGATGAACCTTATGTAGCGGTTAGGCAGGCATAGTTAGTTGATACAAATACAAAGTCAGACCCAGAGTAGGCTCCTCGGAGGCAGAGAAGCAGCAGCCATTAGGTTCTAGAGTACCCCTTATGAGTGAGGAGTTTGAGGCTTCTGAGCTGTCAGGTACTAGGATTATTTCATCCCATTCTTCAGTTTTCATCAAATTCCACCGTACCATTGTCACCCGATCATCCACTTAGTCATGTTTCACCTACCCCTACACCCACCCGAGTTTTGTTCCATCGTAGGACCACATGTATGGCCGTGCGTACTCAGCCAACCCTATCCCCGGGCATGTCAGCCCGAGTAGCGGAGGCAGCTACTTTATCCCTATCTTCCTTCCATAAAAGGTATAGATCCTATTATGAGACACCATCACCATCACCATCATCATCTCCGACCCTTCCGGTGCGGAAGAGATGTAGAGGTACATCTGAGCTCATATTAGATACTGATATTGAGGGGACGAGTTAAGGGAGGAGGATACTGAGAAGGATGAGGAGGATGAGAGTTTGAATGCTAATGACGAGAGAGAGAGAGTCAGGATTTAGATGACGAGGGTTAGGGTTTAGATGATGAGGGTTAGGGTTTAGATGACGAGGGTTAGGGTTTAGATGACGAGGGTCAGGGTTTAGAGGACGAGGGTCCTAGTATGGAAGAGGAGGAGAAGGCTGCACCTGAGGGTCAGTAGCAGGTAGTTCCGGTTGTTGATATAGCCGTGAGCAAGCCTTTAGGTCTTGGATACGGGGAGGCTAGGCGTCATCCCCTTGAGTCGACCGAGGAGATAGCACCTAGTACGTATGAGGTAGGGCAGAGCTCTAGGTCTATGCCAGAGCAGGAGGGAGCAGAGAGGGTATATGCATTTAGACAGCCCACCCTTGTTACATGGGTAGATCCCGAGGATGGTAGGGTTTATACTGACATTCCAACTTATGTACCACTAGCTGCACCTATTCAGACACCGCCATATCTTGAGTGGTCGGTTGGTTCCTTACTAGTTTCACCATCATCCCCGATAGTTCCATCACCCATAGCTTCGCTAGTGGCTACCCCAGCAACCACCATATCAGTAGACGAGGACTAGTTTTTAGAGGTAGGGGCATAATTAGAGCTCCATGGGAGCATACTCCATGATCATACCCAGCGTTTGTATGCGCTTCCACCTACTTTGTTCGAGGGTTATGACAGGGATTTAAAGGAGTTGTATACTAGGTCAGGGGTAGTTAGAGATGAGATCTTTTCGCAGAGGTATAGGTTTAGGAGTTTAGAGCAGGAGCAGGAGAGAGCTACAGTGACATTTAATGCTATATGGAGGCCGATATTAGCTTTAGAGGCATGGGCAGGTCAGACTGATGCCTACAGGGCAGTTCTGTGACATGATATATATGATATTCAGAGGGAGAACCATGATTTGAGGAGGTAGCTTGCTGAGGAGTAGCATGAGCGATTAGAGATGACATATCGTGTAGCTAGGATAGAGAGGAGGCATGAGTCTGGAGGGGAGTAGTAGACTATATGAGATTTTTGATTAGGAGTTGTACACCACTAAACCGTGTAGCCTAGTTAGTATTAGATCTAAACTGAGTAGTCTCAGTGGTAGTAGTTATGAAATGATTATTATCAGTATGTAGTTGATCCTTATCGAAATCATAGTTATGATTGTAGTAGAATGATTTGTATAGAATTTGAAAATCAATAAATGGTAGTACGTTTTCTTACATGGGTATTTGGGTACGTCGTCGTCTATACCGGTTAGTGACATAGTTCGTCACTCACCTCGGATAGGATTTCTATTCTTGTGAGACCCCTCACACATTTATTCCCCACCTATGTGGAACTTGAAAAATATACAAGTGACATGTCAAAAAGTTGCGTTAGAAGAACGCTGAGTCAGGTAAAACCCTGTGTAGTCGCGAGGAGACTTGGACATGATCGTAGTAAGCTAAGTTGAAATATGATTTTGATCATAGTGTGACCCTGATGAGTATTCTAAATTCTTAGTGGGTTGGAACCCAAGGTACCTGGAGCAAGTAATGTCTACTTGCGAGAGCCTAGACTTTCGATAAGCAAACCTTAGATGATCTTGAAAGAGTAGTGCAAGAGTCGTGATGTGTGAGACACATACCTCTTGGAGGACTAAACCCACCAAATAGAATAACCAAGGGACTAGATTCCGTCAAATGCTTTAAGAGTTTTGTTGTCGCGTCGAGGACTGGATCATATCCGGACACCCGACCGAATATGTGACCCAAAGGTTAGGAAGGACTGTTAAGTTGTGGAGATAGTAGGAAAGACTATCATGTTGTATGAGACGAGATCTAGATAGATCATAAGGAAGTGTAAGGATTGAACATTAGACCTAAGTCTCTAGAGAAAATCGAAAGAAACTTCGCTTGAAGAGACTGAACCGGTAGAGAACTAGTGCGTGTTGATAAGGAATTGAAATGTGATTGTTGTTGTATTTGATGATTTGAGCTGAATTTTAGGGGTGAAATTCCTTTAAGGGGGTTAGACTGTGATAACCGGTAACTTGTCCAGGGTTAAGTATTATAAAATATTGTAATTTTCTATCGGAGTCTTTTGATTTTGTCAGCTTTATTAGCAGAAAGCAGAAAAGCTGAATTCGGTTGACTTATTTGCGTGAAATGGTTATGGATTAACCAGGTGTTGAGAGAGTTTTGGGTTCCGTAAGTGAATCACTTCTGATTCATCTTTCCGTATCGAAGTGTTTAGGTTGTCATTTTAATGCGTTCCGGGAAGTTTTTACCATGTTTCGCGAAATCGTCACGCAGCGCGTACTAGCACGACAGTTAATTTGGGAATGAGTTTAAGTAACGTTGGAATAAGGTTTAATGAATTTAATGGTTAAGTAAATTCATATTTTAAAATAACGTGGTCAAAGTACATAAAACGTGGGGGTGTGAGTTAAAAGTTATCAGAAAACGAGCGTTTTCGTGAAATTTGAGTTAACTCTGTATCAGTCGTAAAAGTGAAATTTGTGAATGAAGTCTAAAGTGATAAGAGGTATTTTTTTGAAGTCGAGAAACTTTTAATCTTGTGAGAATGGTTTTGGTTTGATTTGAAGTAACCTCGTATTTTGGTCCCGACATGTCCGTTAAATGTTCAAAATGAATTTTAGGGAGTTTAAGTTGGAAATAGGTCGTGTAATTAACCTAGGTTATCGGAAAAATGTTTTTAAGATCAATAAAAATACTACGGAACTACGAAAAATATTTTAAAGTCAAAGTTTTTGAGTTTTACGCGAACCCGATACAAAAAGAAGCCACCCCAAGCCCCTAGGATGCCTTGGCCGGTTATGGATAACAAGAGGGGAACATTAAGGCTTAATTTTAGCTAGTTGGTCCTTGCATGGTACATGTATATTTTCCTAAACCTCTCACACACATTTCACACTTTCAAAAATCAAACAAAAATTTCTTTCTCTCTTAAAATCAGACGCAAGCCACAAAACCAAGAAACATCATTTTTGAAGATTTAACCAGAACACGGGGTTAAGAAAAACTATCGGGTTGATATTTGGTAGTCTTGGGTTATAGAAAACTACGTTAGGGTAGTTGGTTTCGCAATCTTCTCGCATTTCAAAACCCTTTTGGTAAGTTTTCTAAAAACTAAAAATAGTTGTACTTTTATGATTCTTATGGTGTCTAAATGTTAGTTATACAAGTTGATCGTCGTGAAAACCAAAACTTGAAAACGAAAAGTGTATTTAAAGGGTGTTTGTTTGCGTTGAATACAAAAGAAAAGAACAAGAAATGGTCAGTTTTATATTATGGTTGTGTTGGTAAAATAACTTTTGTGTCAAGTATTTGTTTGGGCTTATTTTCGAAAGGATAGCTTAAAAATAATCTCATTAAGAGGGTATTTGTATATTTTTGGGCTTTGTTGGTCTCGGCAAAAAGGAAAGAAAAAAAAAGAGATATTGGGCTTGGCCCATTTATATTTATATCGGATTATTGGGATTAGCTTATTCGAGCTTATGGCTTAGTTGTTTTGGTTTATTTATGTTTCGGTTTATATTGGGCTTATGGCTTATTTGTTTCGGCTTATAATGGGTTTATGTTCTAATTTGGATTTTGGATTATATTCGAGCTTATAGCTTATTTGTTTCGGCTTATGTTGGTTTCAGCTTATGTTTGTTTCGGCTTATGTTTGGCTTATGGCTTATATTGGTTTCGGCTTATTTTCAGGCTTATGGCTTATGTTTAGATTTTGGGTTTTATATTTTGGACTTTAGTAAGGATATGGATTTATTTATTTTACTAACTGGCTAAATAATAAAACCTTAATGGGCCGTGAGGCCCAATGACTAGTAAATGGACTAATGGACTCAATTGGGATTTAAAATGGCTATGTTGGACTTAACAAGTGATAATGGATTAACGTTGGGCTTTCAGGCCCAATAGGTAAAAACTTGATAATATGGACGATTAAAAAGGATAAATTGGTTAATAAGTAGTGTCGAAAATGAAAATGGTTAAATAGGTCAAACTTTAGTCAAGATTGAGAAATCGCTTAGAAAATATGGACTTTTGGCATTTTTCAAAAATTTTATGAAGTAGGTGGAAAGTCTGAAATATAAGGTTTGGAAAACCTTTGAAACCTTTTACAAACGAACGGGTCTTGTCGAAATTTTGTGAAATAAGTCACACTTAGAAAATAATGCGGAATAATTATTTTGTGTCGATTCGACTAAAGGACAAAGACGACTTTTGTAAACGATAAGTGTTAAGGTTAAACGATTGAACGTGGACGTTCTAAGATGTCGAGATTTATATTTACCCCTTTTTGCCCGATTAAAAAGAAGACAATACAAATAAAAATATTATAATTTTTATATTAAAGTGTTATATATAAATAAATAAATATAGTATTTATCTATAATATATATATATATATATATATATCTATATATATATATATATAGATATATATATATATATCGTATCGACTATGAAATAGTTAGTTTATTTATTTTCGATCTTTTGTAATTCAATAACTTATTTTCTCGTCGGATTCTCTTGGATTGTTTGGCCAACTGGCTCGTGTTAACGATTGTAGATGTTTTGAGTATTTTGTGTTGATGTCGCACTTAGCCCATAGCATCGAGTTGTTTAACGTAGTTACCACACAACCATGATACATGACATTTTGAAATAGAGAACAAGTATTTTGGTAATAAGGATAAACGTTTTGTAATGAGAATGAGGTCTTGAAATGAGAACAAGTGTTTTGGTAATGAGAATAAAGGTTGTAATGGGAATAAAGGTTTAAAACATGAATAAAAAATTGGTGTGAGTAAAGACGAACGCTTATACAATAAGGCAATTTGTACAATAAATATAAAAAATGTGAAATTAATGATTAGGTCGTAGCCGGGTTCCGTTATGCGTTGTAGAGGTCATTTGGTGCGTTTTGGAAGTTATTTGGTGCGTTGTAGAGGTTATTTGGCTCGTTGTGTAGAGATTGTTTGTGCGTTATGTGGAGATTTCCTGTGTGGTTACCATCATCTGTCGAGGTGAATTCTCGTAGCCCCACTTTTTAAATCTTTTTTGTTGGGGGGAAATAATACTCAAATGTGTTTTGAACTGTTTTTTCTGAACTATGCGAAATGTGGTTTTGTTTTTGGGACAATTAATGTGCTTATGACTGCTATGTGAATATTATGTGGTATGATTGTTCTTGCATGCATCGAGGTGCATGGCAAGGTGTGATTAGCAAGGATTTGCTATGTTTGTGAAAGGTTTCCCTATGTAAATGCTCCTGTACTGGGAGGCTGTTAGGTGCGTATAACCTCGGGGTTGCGACCCCAAGAGCATTGGTATATGCTGGTTTGATGACTGGCGGGGATGCTAGGTCATGGGTTTGATTGTATTTGCATATATTCACTGTCATATTGCACAATTGTCCAATTGTTGAGATATTGGCACAACGACTGTATTTCCTTCAAACCTACGAGCTCACCAACATTATTGTTGACGTTTTCGAGTATCATTTTCAGGTGTGTTTGATAAAGGTAAATGGATGGTTTTGGAGATTAAAGATGTGCACCCTTGGGGATTTGGGATTTAAGACTGAGGTCTAACCTATCAAGATTGAAACATGAAACCTTTTTAAATTAATCTTTTGTAAACTTCGGATGGTATTATCTTGTATCTTGTGCAATGTGAATCATTATGTCGCATTCCTGTGTTTCCGCCGCTGACGGGGTGTGACACTCACTAACTTTGAAACCTGAGATAACTTCACTAGTGTTGTCATCTATGTAGATTACCACATCCATTTGACCTTTTCAAGTAAGTGTAACACCCCCCCGAAATTAGATAGCAACAAAAGACAATCGGGGGTGCTACTTCATAGCACAAAGTACAAGTCATTGGAAACGACGTCTCAAAAGAGACGTTTTAAAAAGTTCACATTCAAGTTAATAATAACCTCATAGTATAAAATATCATGTGTCCCAAAGTTTAAAACATAACATAAGGTTTTCAAAAGAAAGTTTGAATCGAATGTGAAATAAACATGCAAAGTCTCTAAATTAAGGGTGGCAATTCGGGTTCGGGTTTGGGTTGGAGGGTTCGGGTTGACAGGTTGGCGGGTCAGAAACCCCCAACCCGAACCAAACCCATTTAAATAATCAGGTTAGCTATGTCAACCCTAATCTGTTTACACATAACCTGAACATGACACGTTTAACCCGTATATATACTTGGGTTGGCGGGTTAAATAGGTTACATGGGTTGAATAGGTTAAACGGGTTCTGGGTTGACCCATTTAATCTGTTTTATATATACAAAAATTGGCTCATTACACGTATTAAACATGTTAAACTGGTTTGTTGGTCGACCCGTTTATCTCATTTAACCCATATAATAAAATATAAATAATTTTTGATTAATAAAAAATCTTAAACGGGTTGGCGGGTCGACCCGCTTAATTTTTTTACAACCCGAACCTAACCTGTTAAATAAACGGGTTAGATGAGTCGACCTAAACCCGACCTAAAATCTATTTATACTCAACCTAAATCTGTTAATTTTCGTGTCGGTTTCAGGTCGGGTTTCGGGTCGGGTCAGAAATTGCCACCCCTAATCCAAATGATATCCGCGCGACTCCCCTCCAAGAAACTTACAACTTAAGGACCTGAGATAAAACATGCTAAAAACGGCCAACAAAAATTATTGAGTGAAAATCATAGGTTTAATAAGTAAACTAATGGACCATAAGATTTCAATAAATAGAAGACTAATGAAACACATTCATAAGTCATAAAAAGTTATTATTTTCCTAAGCTCATGACACCGAACCTTAACAAGTTATGCAAATCCTCCCTAGATTTGTGTCCCAACTACTGGATGTTCTGCCAAACATCCCAAATAACTCAAATATTAAATGCGTCCATTTGACATGGAATTAGTTGTTACATACCCATACGGAGATTGTCAGTCACAATAGATCTATTCACAACACTCATGTTCGCTCTCCTAAAGCAATTAACAGCTCATGATTTGGGAGACTTAAATGGCAGTAGTGGTACTTAGGCAATAATATTCAGGCATAGCATACAGTTTAGTACTTGCGTCCAAATATAAAAATATAGCATGTATCTCCCCTGTGGATTTGTAAAACAATAAATAATAAAATGGGCTATGAGCGCACCTTTTAGCGATAAGATAAGAATTAACGTAATAAACTTCGAATATATCAAGATAATCCTAGGAGCAACCTAGAAGTAATGACACGACTTAGAAATAAAGAAAATATATTACGCACCAATTATAAGTAAGTTTTATAAAAATATTTTTATAAAGTGATTGGCATTGTACTCTAGCATTTTAGTATTTATAAAAAAATAATTGAACCCAAGTATAATATTTTACTTAATCATTATAACCCAAAACAAGTATTTACCTTATTAATTATAAGCCCATCTACAAGTCCATATTAATATTTTATAAGCCCAAAACAATTAAGCTGTCCCAAAATTCTGTGCAATATACCGATCACTATCCTCTTCATTGTACATTTTGTGAAAGACCAAAGCTTTAGGTTCTTTCTTTCCTCCACTTCCTGCTGTATCTTTGTATTCAGGTGAATCCTAATCTCCTGACCCTTCGTTTCAGTCACTAGAGATCTCAATCACGTCCTTTTCTAGGCACATCTTTCCCATACTCGAGTCCATATTACTTTTAAAACAACATAATATCTAAATAAACATTAGTGGGTTAGTCAAAACATATTTAAGCAACTTCCTACACTTACACAATATTAATAAGCACATAGTAATCTTCATTTCAAATAATTCCTTTGTAAATCATGTGTTTTGGGCTTAAATATTTTTGTTCAAGTACAGAAAAAAAAAGCTGCGGCGGCGTTTGTGGAAAAAGTGCGGCGCACTTTCTGGGAAAAAGTCAAATAATTCTTCTTTCATTTTCCAGAAGAAACACCGACGCACTATAGAATGGAGTGCGGCGCACATTGTAGTCACGATATTTCTATCTCTGATTTTGTTTGAATTTTTCACTTGCACATACTTTAAATTCAAAAAGACTTAAATAAGCTATCATGAATTTCTCTAAGAGGCATTTATACTCCTAATAGAAGGAACATAAGCAATTAAGTAGACAATAATTTCCAAAATAAGTAATTACCTAATATATTTTTTTTCTTCTTTTCTTCTTTTTTAGAAATATAAGCTATATAGAAATTTGACTATTATTCAATATTTGATACTATTCTTCATTTAAAGTTAAGTTACAGATTATGGATTCTTATGATCAAGTTTTTTTAATTTAAACTCTTCTTATTTCCAATCTAACAAGAAAGTGACGGCGCACATTTCTGAGAAAGCAAGTAAGTGTAAATAAATAAGTTCGGTTTCCGTTTTACCGATACGGTAGACGATTTTTATAATTTTACGGTTCTAATATTAAAAATGGACTTGTTTATCAAAAAAATTGTTGTTCAATCCCGACAACAGCGCCATCAAACTTTGCGGCGCTAAAAACTTTGATGTGTTTCAAAAGATTTAATTTTATAAGACTAAAAAAACCGAACAATTATATGAAAACACACGAGTAAAGTATAACCCTCGTTTGTAATATAGCACTGTAGGTAAGTCAGGTCGTTCCACAGGAGATTGGAAATTCTAAGATAAAGTAGATAATATTACGAAGAAAAAGGATTATCTTATAGATTGTCACGGGTCTAAAGATAACGGTCTAATTTAATTAAAAGGCATGTTTGGTTAATGGAACAAGAAATATAATAGATAAACTTAAGTAGATGAATGATTCACGGATGTAATTATAACCGTTTTAAGAATGTTTACTTGCTTAAAAAGATCATTTATTATTCATAATGAAAAACCCTTTTGGCCTTTATCTTTAATTATGAAAATGCTTTAAGTGTAATCCGTGTTTGTTGATAAGTAATATAAGCTTGCTAAACCAAGCTCGTTAGACATGTGTTTTAGCGTTAAAGCTTTTTGTACTTGGGATAATGTTCGTTTCCTCAACCAATCCTCACAAGGCTAAGGTCTAGTTGCCATAGACAAACAACTTGGAAATCAACCATTTAGTATGGAGTCTTTCAACCTATATCTGGAATGAATGGAGATCAAACGAAGATTAAACAATCCAAGTCCAAGAACATCAAGCTTGTATTATTTATATCAAAAATTCATTCAAATTGTCAAGTTTGATGCATTATATCCATATAGTTCATAACCAAACATATTAAACTACTCAATAACCATAATAGCAACACATTGAACAAGTAAGGTAGTTCCAAAATTCATTTCATAAAAAGATGGAAACATGTTTCTGTACCAAATTTCAAGAACAAAGATCCAATCTAACAATTTCTTCTTAGAACAAAAATATAACTGATGTCTAGCACCTCCAACTTCTGAAATAACAAATCTTTGCTTGCTCTTCTACCCGGAAAAGTTGAAGATGAAGGTTTTACCCTTCAAATCTTCCTAAGAACTTTCTTCCACTCTTGGAGAGTGAATTAGTGTGTTATATGAACTGATGTTGTTGTTGTAAGTGATATTTTCTTCTCCAAATCGTGCTCCATTTATAGTGATGATTGGGAAAGCCAAGAGTTACACCATTTATGATTTTTTTGTAACTAACACAGAAAGTGCGTCGCACTTGGATAAAAGTGCACCGCACATCCCTAATAAATGCTTTACATTAAATTCGCTGACAAGTGCGCCGCACTTGGTTATAAAACCGGCGTACTTGTGCCTCTGACTTCAATAGTCCCTTTCTAGATTCTTCTTTTGACGATTGTTAGTTGTAATTAACCAAATTCTTTGCACGTTAAGTCCTTCCTTCCACATTTGGTCCTGAAACAATATTTACATAACAAACGAACCATTCTTTGCAATATTTATTGCGTTAGTACATATATTTCTCGCATTTCTAAGGGATATTTTATGTATATTTAGAGCGTTATCAAATCCCCCCATACTTAACTTATTTCTTGCCCTCAAGCAATCAAAGCGAAAGAATTTCGTTTCATCAGATTAGAAATCATAAGCACAGATAACGCGACCAAGCAACTCACGAAATTTTAGATAAGTTTTATTTTTCACTCACGCTCAATTTAGTAAAAAGGGTAATAAACGGGAGTCACTCAACCGCGCAGTCATGAAATGTACAAATTACCATAAGTTTGTACTAGAAACTTAACTCCACCGACATGGCGTAAGCACCGAACATTATCTTCGAAAGAGGTTACATACTAGTAAGTTTTGGGTTCGTTTTGTTGAAAAGAGTTTATAATTAAATACCAGTCCACCTTATCCATTTATTCCATCGAACTTCTTCTTTTTGGTGATATTCATATATTCATAATTTTTTTTGATCTGTTCTTGGGGATTTTGGGGGAACTTGCTTTCCCCCCCATACTTATGATAAGAACACTTGCAGTTACACGCAATACTTTGAACGGATAAAATTTTATATGATTTAATTAAAAAGTCTTTTCAACAAAGTAATTCATTTAGATTTTCCATTTTAATAATACCTCTTAATCAGAAAAATATTTATATCACGCAAGCATGATCTTATTGCGGTCTCGAAAAGATTTCAAGCACAAGTTCTAGAATTTTACAAATCACCGGCACACTCATAATTTTCAACCAATACCACTGTTCCAGAAAAAGCGACAAAGACCATACATACACATCCGTAATAACGGAATAGACATATATGACTGCAATCAAACCGTAACTCGAACATGCTAAAGGCATCAATTATCTTGGGTATCAAAGATGGATACCCAAAATCTTAAAGTCTAAGGGCGAACCTCATTTTTTAATTGGTGGCATAATATGCTAGTAACGTTATCCATCTCGAGTCAGATTGCTTATGATCATAAATTTTTTTATATTTAATATGGTTTCAAATGTTTTCACTTTTCCAAGTTATCTCCCCCCCATACTTAATATGAGCATTGTCCCTAATGCAAAAGATTATAGAGAAAAGATAAATAGGGAAAGTGAAATATACTTTCGTATTGCGTATTTTCCAAAACTCTTGCTTGCATTTATCTTTTCCATCTCATTTTCCTATTTCAAATACACATATTCCAAAACATATGCATGATAATAATTATTCTAATTAATTAATAAGTTTTAAAATATTGTTTTTAATGCCAACATAGGCATTTACACATAATAATAATAATAATAATAATAATAATAATAATAATAATAATAATAATATTGTTTTTGAAATACGTGTGTCCAAACACACACAATCACATATCCATCTTGTGTCATCCGACACTACTCGTCCTCTTCATCATCATGCTGCTGTTGTGGTGGTTGTTGTGGATAATACTGCTAGTAGTACTGGTCGTATTGAGGCTGAGCATAACCAGGTGGGTTGTAAGCATCCTGCAATGAAACACTGTAAACTCTTGCCATGTGCTCAAAGATACCCTGGTACCTATCCCAGTGATATGACTATCTGTACTCCATCTTCTCTATTGCCTCCTGCCTGATCTCCATGCTACCCATACGCTCATATAAATCATGCATCAAAGCTCGCTGAACTCTCGGAGCTCTCTGGGCGGCAACTCTCTGTACATCATCAACCTGAATATCAGGAATCAATCTATCCTCAGAGTTGATCAACTCTCTTAGGGTAGTCCTGTCTAAATCTCTATAGTAAACCGGAATACTCAGGGAACGTATTATCTCTTCAGTCAAAACTCTGCTCTTCCTAGCAATCTTTGAAATGAACTGACCACAACAAATCTGACTATCTTTCTGACTTCCAGCTCCTTTCCTTTTCATCCATTTTGTAATCACCCAAGCCATATTTGCATACCCATTCTGATGTCTATCCTCAAACATACTCAACAACCATAGATCATTCCTCTGAATCTTCTCATAGCCAGTTGTCCTCTGACATAATCCGTAAGTGATCATTTTATGCAACACTCTAAGAATCGGGAATCGAACAGAAGTGATTGAGCTCCTTGATAAATGTAAGTCCCTGTCTAGGCTAATCCTTTCCCAATATTCTCTAGCATTAAAGTTTTCATCACTTCTCAAACCTCCTTGAAAATAAGTATCAAAACCTTCTTCTTCTATTTCGTCAGCATGATACAATCCTAATCTCCTAGCAAATTCTAACAAAGTAAGACTATGAGCACGTCCTCCTAGTTTAAAACTGATTATCTTCTTTGACTGTAATTTATTATCCGCACATACTTTATCAAACTCATAAGTAGCATAGAACTCACGGCAAAGTTCTGGGTAGATAGGCTCACGGATGTTAAAAGCCCTTACCCAAGCCACAGAAAAGAATACCTCCTCTTCGGTTTGAGCTTCCTTCAAACTAATTTTTAACATTTGATCAATCTCGTCCCTACAACCAATCTTGTGTAACAACTGCCAATCTACGATTTGCGGCAAGTAAATGAGTTTTGGGAGCAAAGTTGCCAACCTAGAGTTATAACGAGACTTTGCTTCTCTACTACAACCTCTCCATTCCAAGAATTCGTGGTGAACATCTGGAAGTAATGCTTCTTCCACGGTTTCAACATTTCTAGAGCGCTTGGCACGGGATGACCCGACCTTATGATCATATGCTCCTGAAGTCTACACATAACAAATCAACCAAAGGCATGATATCTAATTAAGTTAGACAAGATTTAGCATTGTTGGTTATATTTTGATCACCTTGCAGACATTCTGTTAGTTTCTGTGATAAAAAGTGTGGCACACTTATATACAATTGCGGCGGTTTTTAAATAATCAAGCAAGTGCGGCGGTTTTCAAACCAAAACCGGTGCACTTCCTGCTCTGTTTTAAACAAAATGAGTTTTTAATAATTTTAACTCAATCCAAACACTAATTAAACCTGGATTTACTCAAAGGTTTCTAATAACATCTCTTAAATCTTAATAATGAGGCATAATCCTGGTCCTATGCAAAATCTATTGGCATAATTTCACAATTTCTTCAAACTTAATTCATAATAACCCTAAACACATAATTATAATAGATTTAATGATAAGAAATAGTAAGGAATGAAATAAACATACCCTTGGCATGATTAAGAGTTTGGTGGATTGGTTTTTAGAATCTTTTCGATTTTGATTAGAAATCCGACGGTGTCTATGTTTTTGAGTTTGGTATTTATAATGAATAGAAAGCTTCTTTTATAAGCTTTGTTTCTGAAATGTCGAGAAAGATAGAAGGAAAATAGACTAAAGTCTTTATTACAGTTGTGTATAGTTAGTAACTCTAGCCATATATTGTTGTACTGCTAGTATATTTAGGATGTTAGTATAAGTTACCATCCCTAAACTTGATGTTTACCTTGTCACCTTTATGTTTCTTCATCTTAGTCTCTTGAACACCAGAGGATGTATCCAAACACTACAACCTTTTTAAAACTCAACTTTGATTAAGCTGCTATCTAGGTCTTCCAGCAACACAACAAAAAATACAACTAAGTTGGCTATGTAGTTTTTTGGCAAACTACCGTAACCATGCCATAAATGGATTTGGATATTTCATTACCAAAGTTGCACCGTTTGCGTCTGGAAATAAGCCAATGCTTCAATTTGCTATAAACACATGGGAGCACTGATAACCATATAGTTTTTCGTAAACTAACAACTACCAACTATCAATAGATTTAAGATGTCTTTACCAGAGGCATTTTGCTTTGGATGTAGCCAACTCTAACTGTGAAGCATGGTGAGTTTTTAGAAGCTATATATTTTTATGCAAACAATCACTATAAGTGGATTTGAGAAGTCTTTACCAAAAGCTGTTTACTTCTGGACTAGCCAGTTCTTGATGTCTGTTAGACATGGTGAACTGATGACCATTTGTTGTGTGGTCAGAAAACCAACACTTAAAGATCCTTATCACTCCCATCTTGGCCCCCAAACTCATCAATCTATTTTTGAATAAATCTGAGCAGATCAAGAACAGCTTCACCTTCAGATTTAGCAGTCAATCTCAACTCCATCATCTTCTCAAGAGTTTCCCTTATAAGTGGATACCTTCTTTCTGCAAGCATGTGAATTTCAGTACCATCTTCTAATGCCAAGATATGAGCTCTACAATTTTCATAGAAATTCCAACTCTTAATAATCCATTTCTCTTGATTCTTCCAAATATCATCATCTGCAGTTTCTTCAAACATAATCCTTAAGTCTCCCAGAGATCTAAATCAATTCCTTCAGGAGTTGTTGTTGAAAATCTATGCATCACTAAACTATGTAGCTCAATGAATCCAATCTATCAAATCTTGAAACCATTTCACTGAAAGTCTTGATATATCTTGAACTTCCATTAGCTCTAAACACTCTGTAATAGTCATGAGGTACTCCATATCTATCAGTATGATAAAATATAGATTCCCAGTTAACAATTAGATACCTCATGCCCAGAACTTTATAATCAATCTCTTCTTCTTCATTAGGAACTATCTTTAGAGAAGCTCTTAGTTGTTCCTCTTCTTCAAGATCAGAATCAGTCTTTTGCCTTTTAGACTTCTTTGTAGCTTTCATCTTCAGTCTCCTACCTGATCTTTTCCTGATGTTCTCTTCACGTCCTTCCTGCTTAACTTCAACCTTAGTGCTTTCAGGTTCTTCAGGAACCTCTTCCTCATCCATACCAGCTGCTTTCTTGTTCATCTTATCAATCATCTTTTCATCTCTCTCAGACCCAATAGGCACAAAATCTGCATCTCTTTCTTGTTCCTTGATGTATAGGGCCTGAATCTCTTCAAATGTCTTTTTGTTCAACTGATTATGTCTATATTTACCTGTATGTTTAAGATAGGTCATCATTAGACTCCTCAGTTG
Source organism: Tanacetum coccineum (assembly GCA_026074375.1). Taxonomy (NCBI): domain Eukaryota; kingdom Viridiplantae; phylum Streptophyta; class Magnoliopsida; order Asterales; family Asteraceae; genus Tanacetum; species Tanacetum coccineum. The sequence goes on from BQNB010011502.1 coordinate 25,564, forward strand.
TGTTCTTGTTGGAGGTTTGTTTCTAACAGCAGCAGCTCTTTCTTCAGCAAGTAACTTCTTCCTCCTTTCAAAAAATTCTGCTAATAGCTTTGACCTTTCTTCTATTGTGTACATCTCTCTCTCTTCCATTTGTAGTCTAGCAGCTAACTCTTCACTAGCATCCATCTTAGCTTGAACTTCATCATATAAACTTGCAATGTAGTCCACAGATGCTTGATCCTGTCTCTGTCTTTCCTCTCTTTCCCTTTCCATCTCTGCTAGCTCCTTTTCATGTATCAGTCTTGCTATTTCAGCATCTTTAGCAATCTGAGCTGCATCCAGATCACTTCTCTTAACTTTCTTTACTGGTGACTCCTTCAAGACCCCTTTACCTTTGTCTTTAGGATCTATTGTTGGAAGTGGCTTCAATGTGAGAATAGATCTTTCAGGTCTTGAAGAATCATCAACATCTTTAATTGACACTCCTTTTTCCTTAGCTTTTTCTTTCTTCATCTTAATCAATGTTTGAGCCATGGTGATATCTTTATCATCAAATATACTTGTTATTGTAGGAGGAGTTCTAGGCTCAACAGCATTATCTTCTTGCCTAGCAGCATCAATATCTGGTCTAGCAGTACTAACTTCTGGTCTAGTAGTACTAACTAGTTCTTCAACATTTCCTCCTTTATCACTACTGCCCCTGTCTTCAACAACTACTGTATCATCAGTCAACTTAACCTCCTTAGTTTCACCACTTTGCCTCCCCTCATCTACAGCTTCCTCAGTTTCCATGTACTCCAGACCATGATCTGCATCTTGATCATCAAAGACAGTACTGTCATCCAAAGTTGATTTAGGTTTGGACTTTTTCCTCCCCTGTTTGGATACAGACTCCTTCTTTCCAAATCTCTTCTTCATGGATAATCTTTTCACACTCTTTAACCATGCCCTGTGGTGGGAGATGCTTGGCTTGCACTTCTTTTCCAACCTCTTTATTCTAATTTTCTACACTAACAGGAATATAGTTCATAGTATTTGTTAGAAAATCAAGATCAAACATCCAATCAGGACCACTTCCTGCCACATTAGGCTGATCTTCAAGAAAATCAATGTGCATGTTCTCTTATACTCTTTTGGTTCTTTTGTTGTATACTCTAAAAGCCTTACTAGAAGTAGAGTATCCAAGCAAATATCCTTCATCTGATTTCCCATCAAATTTGCCCAAGGGATCTAAGGTGTTCAAAATGGTCAAGGGGCACCCAAACGGTCTCATAAAACTAATACTAGGTGGTTTACCTATTAATAGTTCATAAGGTGTCTTATTTTGAAGTTTGGTCACTAATACCCTATTCAGTACATAGCAAGCAGTGCCTCTGCCCAAAATGGGATGGGTAAAAGTGAGTCTGCTAGCATAGTTCTAGCAGCCTCAATTAGGGTCCTATTTTTTCTTTCTGCAACACTATTTTGCTGTGAAGTTCTAGCCACACTAAACTTCCTTTTTATCCCTTTCTTAGCACATAATTCATTCATAGCATGGTTCTTAAATTCTGTCCTATGATCACTTCTAATGATTTTAACTTTATGGTTCAATTGGTTTTCTAAGCCTGTGATAAATTTATAAAGGATCTCATTTGTTTCATTCTTAGTAGCTAAGAAAAATACCTAACTAAATCTGCTGAAATCATCAGTCACAACCAAACAGTAGTTTTTCTTATTAATATTTTCTACTGAGACAGGTTCCAAATAAGTCCATATGATATAATTCTAAGGGCTTTCTGATGGTTCTTTCTAACTTAGCCTTACAGAGGCCTTATGTTGCTTACCCTTCTTGCAGGCAACACAAGTGTGGTCATTCACAAAAACTTTGGAAGGTAGGCCTCTAACTAGCTGTCCCTTAACAAGTTTGTTTATATTTTTGAAATTCATATGACCTAATCTTCTGTGCCATAATTTAGACTCATCTGTTGTTACATTTGCATATAAACAAGTTATATCTCCAAAAGGAACAATGTTCTTTAAATCCAAACTGTACACTCCATTCTGTCTAGGAGCTCTAAGAATAACTTGACTTTCATCAAGAAGCTTAAAGCTAGGAGACAGGATAAGGCATTCAGTGTCAGTAAAGCGGACACTGTTTTTCTTGTCACACATTTGTGAGACAGAGAAAAGGTTAAACTTAAGTTCATCTACAAAATTGACATCATCAAAGTCTAAATTAGTAGTTTTGATTTTACCTTTACCTGTTATTTTACCTCCTTTGGGATCACTTCTAAAAGCCATAAAGCCTTCATTGTAATCTTTATAGTCTAAAAAATAAGATTTGTTGCCAGTCATATGGCTAGAGCACCACTATCCACCACTACATGATCTTGTAGAATGCTTTCTGGATTGCCCTGCACAATAAGTAAGAGAAATTAGTATCTCTTAGGGACCCAAGTCATCACAGACTTGGATATCCCTTTTGGGTCAACATACTCAAACCTTTTGAGTATGAAAGATAATTTTTCTTTAGACTCATGATCCATGTAATTTCCCTTGGGCCTCCAAACCCATCTTGACTTTTTAAGGTCATTATCCATCTTACCCTTACTAGTATTAACTAATACTCTTGTCCCAGCAGTAGTCATATTTTTAACCCTAGAAGTTTTAACATCTTGTTTTAAGTTTTTGGGTCTAAAAGCTAGTTTTGTGTAGTAAGACCTCTTGATTGGTGAATATGAGGCTCTTGGTCTTACATTGTCCATTCTTGGGTAAATTGGTCTAATAGCACTACCAGTTTGTGCTATTTTTGGGGCAAATTGCCTAGCAGTACTAACAGGCCTAGCAGTACTAATAGGCCTAGCAGTACTAACAGTATGTACTGCTCTTTTCCCATTTGGCCTAACAGGATTAACCAAACCTGTCCTGGTTAGTACTCCTGATGGGACAAAAGTCCTTCTTGCTTGAGGGTATTTCAAATTATTTGAAAAAATTTGTTGATTTACCCTTTTAACATTATCCCATACTGGTTTGACCACCCTTTGACCAGTATTGACCCCAGTTTTTAGCTTAGGTTCTGGATTCTTTTTGTCATAAAAATCACAATCTTTGATCAAATGGTCAGTATTCTTATAGACAAAGCAAGCTTTTATTTTCTTAAATCCAATTCTTTCTTTCTGAGAAATTTGACCAATTTTATCAACTTGAGTTTTAACTGTTTGAGTCTCATTAGTCTTAACAGGACTAACTGTGTTTACTTCAGACACATCATCCTCATCATCTGAGTTCCAATCCTCAATGATAACTTTATCTCTGTTAATCTTTGGATTAGATTTTTCAACTTTATTTGTTTTACCTACAGGCTTACTAGTTTTGGATTTACTAGTATCAGTGTTAAGCTCAGTTATTTGTGACTCAATGATTTTCTTCCTAATGGCATATTCATCTAAACCTGCAAATGATATGTCATATCCTAAACCATTTTTATCTTTAGCACTCATTTAACTGTTGAGTATTTTATTAAGACCCTTGGATGATTCTTCCTATTTTTCTATCTTAACTTTCAACTCATCTTTTTCCTTAACAACTTTTTCTAGTTCCATTTTAAGGTTTTCAATTTTAACTTCTCTGCAATTAAGCTCATAGTTTTGAAACTCATACTTTTCACCCCAAGCCAGTTCATTCTTTTCATGTCCAAGAATTCTAGATTCTAGAGTTTCTAAGGCTAACTCATATCCCTAAATTTCTAGTTTGGCTCTGCTATGTTTTTCTCTTTTACTACCAAAGTTCTTTTGAAGAGTTTTAAAAGATTCAAGACATTGTTTAGAACAGTTTTGTACCTCATTGTTAGAAGAACTTCATGAGCTTGAGGAGGAGATGGCCATTAAAGCATAATTAACTGTAGTTTTATTGAATGATTAGTGAAAATTACAATTATGAGGTTCACCCTTAAGTGAAGTAAATTAGAGGGGGTGGGGGTATTTATGTTTAAAACATAGCTTCTTTGGGCTAAGTCCGATTTCTAGTCTTGTGTTTAAGACTATATAGAAACTAATGTAATTTCCATATAGACACAACATTTTTAATCCAAAAATCTTCGCCCCAATGTGGTTGGCATATGGAATTACTGGACATTGTATCTTCAAGTACAAATATCAGTGCTCTAGCTTGATTCTTTTCCATTATTGTAGAAGTTACAATGTAAAATTATGTTATAAAACTGAGTTGCTTCCACTAGTTCATATTGCCTTTGTCTTCACACAACTTTCTTCATCTACTTCTTTTTGTCGAAGTTTCTGAATCAACTTCCCCCCAAACCAACATCCGTTTTGTAAGCGAATTCAGAAACTGTGATGTAGCTTCATAGAAGAAGAAGTAGAAGTATAAGTAGAAGAATAAGTAGAATCAGAATCAGAGGATCAGAGAAGTAGTAAGAGAAGAAGGAAGAATGGCCAACCACATCAACAGAACTGCTTCTGTTTGGTATAGATACCATCGTTTAGGGTGAACATGACATGGATGTGGATCCCTTTGGAGGGTGCAGGGATCTTACTACATGGTTAGGGTGAGTTAATATTGAATTGGGAGTTCACATAAGTAAACAGGGAATGAAAACAATGATTAAGGTAACACTATAAGTTATGCGGAATCTGAAGCTTAGTAATGCAAAGAAGAACAATGATATTGATAATCTGTAAGCTTTTATATTGATTGCTAACTATTAGATTGACAAGTGAAACGATGTCTCAACGTATCTGCCGTGAGAGTTTCGTTTTATAGCGCGCAAGGAAGAAAGCCTACTAATCCTGTGGCTATACAAAATGGTAAAAGATTAATGCATATTTTGTCTATAGATATATCGCTATGCATATCTCTTAGACTTGGGTACTACTATTCTATACTAACGGTTTACTAACTATCTGAGCAGTACTTAAACATTTTGTACGGTCATGTACTAACTAATACTAGCGGTAATAAGTATATAACTAACGGGTACTAAGTTAGGATAATCTGTTGAATCTTTTGCTATCCTTCTGCAATACGTCTTCAACAGTCAACATTCTTGTAGCAACACTAGCAAACATCTTGGACAGCAACAACCAATAAGTTGGCATTTTTATTTTTTGGCAACTACCTGCCATAAAGGATTTGATTTTACCTTTACCAGTAGCCGTTTACTCTGGGATAGTCAACTCTTTATTGACAAAAAATATGGTGAGTTAATTACCATACAGTTTTTGGGTAACCTATCAACCATAACGGAATTGATTTGTCTTTACCAAATACCAGTGTTTGCTTTTAGGGACTAGCCGAGATGCTTCAATTTGCCATAAACATTGGTGCATTGATAAACACATATAGTTTTTAGTCAAAACTATCAGCTTATCTATAGATTTGAGTGGATGGTCTTTACCAAGAACGGTTTAGTCCTGTACTAGCAACTCTTTAACCATGAAGTCAAGTGTGAGTTGAGAACCTACAATTTTTGTAGTAATTGTCAATCCAATAAGATAAGGATTTGAGAAGTCTTTACCACAAGTGTGAATGCTTATGTACTAGCAGTTCTATGCCTGTTAAGCATGGTGAACGGATGACCATTTGTTGTGTGGTGGTTAGCCAACACTCAAACCCTTCTCAATTCCATTTCTTCTTTACTCTTCATTCAGCTATCGTTTAATGAATCTTATCAAATCTAATGCAGCAATACTTTCTACCTCGATTTCTAATCCAAAATCAAGCATTCTTTGCAGCAAATCCTTGGAGAGAGGATACCTTCTTTCAACCAACATATGAATGACTGTCCCATCTTCAAGCTCTAATATGTAAACTCCACAAGCTTCAGTATTAGTCTCCATCTGATAACTCCTAATTTTTGTTGATTATTCCATAGAAGTCACGTTTTTATCATTTTCTAGCTGTTTTGAGATTCCATCTTTATCTTCAATCTCCCAAAGAATCAACTCAATTGTCCTTCCAGTGTGACTTTTGGAGTAATGCTTCAATCACCAAGTCATTACAAGTTGAAATAAAATTTGCCTTCAAAGATATGATAGTACCTCCAATAGATTGTTGAATGCTTGAAGTTCCCATTGGCTCTTTGTAAATTACAAGATAGTCTCCAATCTGGGTGAGGATACCTTATTCAAACCTAGCAATGACAGATTTTCTCTCCAATTTTTATTTCACTATCTATTGGTACTTCCAAATGTAACAATCTTGTGACACTTTCTGTGGTTCATCATCATATCATCACTGTCATCATCTGACTGTTTTCTTGGCTTTTTCCTTGCAATCATTTTGATATGACCCCCTTTTCTCTTCTTTGTACCCTGCTCTGTCACTTCTACCTTAGCAGGTACCTTTGCTGTGTCTTCTTCCTTTAATCTCTTCTGATCAGTGTCTTTTACTCCTTCATTCATCTCCTTAATCCTTCTCTCATCCTCAGTGGAACCAACAGCAGTGAAACTTTCATCAAACCTCTTCACTTTCTCATACAAAGCTTGTATTTCTTCAAAAGTTTTGCTCTTCAGGTCTGAGTGTTTCTTGTTTCCAACATGCTTCAGATAAGTCATCATTTGATTCCTAAGCTGAGTTCTTGTAGGAGGTTTGTTTCTGATTGCAATAGCTCTTTGTTCTGCAAGAAATCTTCTTTGAGCTGCAATTGTATCATGAAGGAACTTTGCTCTTTCTTCTACAGTGAACTGCTCTCTCTCTTCATCTTGAAGTCTTAGAGCTAGAAGTCTATCAGCTTCAATTCTTGCTTGAATGAAGTCATATTCATCTGAAAGGGCAGTCTTTGTAGCTTCTTCCTCAGCTAATCTTTTTCTTTCTTCTTCTGTTTCCCAATCCTCTTGCAACTTTCTAGCCATCTCTTCATCCCTAGCAAGTTGCTTAAACTTCTTTTCAGCTTCAGGAATATCCTCAGATTCAGTATCAGACTCATCTTCCTCTTCAATTTTCTTTTTCCCTTTATCTTTTGGATCAATCTTTGGAAGAGGCTTTAAAGTCAATAGTGATCTAGTTGAAGTAGGCCTAGGTCTCTCAGTCTCTTCAACATCCTTAAGCTCAACTCCTTTCTCCTTTTCTCTTGAAACTGCTTTGGCTTGGCTCATGTTGAGAAGAACCTGAGCAATAGTTTCATCATCTCCAAACATTGTAGGAGTGGTTGTTGAAGTGATTGGAGTAGCACTTCTTGCTTCAGTTCGATCATCAGTACCTTCATCTAGGCTAATGGTACTATCTTTTTCCTTGTCGGTACCTTCTTTCTCCTTGTCGGTACTATCTCTTGATCTGTCAGTACTAACTTTTGATCTGTCAGTACTAACTTTTTCTTTGTCAGTACTAACTACATCTTCAGTACTAACTGCATCTTCAGTACTAACTGCATCTTCAGTACCCTCTTTCTCTTCATTCACTCCATTTCTTGTCCTCCCCACATCTTGAGCATCCTCAGTATCCATATAATCCATTGTATCATCAGGAAGCTCATCAAATAATGGATTTGTATGGACTGAAGGTTTAGCTTTGGCAGACTTCCTCCCCTGTTTAGATACAGACTCCTTTTACATCCAGTTTGACTTCAAGGATTTCTTTCCTGCCAATCTTTGCTTCAAGGATACACTCTTTATCCAAGCTGTATGGTGTGTAATAACAGGTTTGGCTTGCTTCTTGAGCTTCTTGATCTGTGCCTTCAAATGTTTAATTTCCTTTGCTTGAGTTGTAACATGTATATACAAAGAGATACAAAGATCATAGACACTTTGGAGTGTCATGTCACCCTCATTCTCTGAAAGGGATTTATTACTGGATGACTGACCTCCATGATTCCCACCAGAAACCTCTGGAATGGAATCAAGAATATGAGGAGTAGGTGAAGGTCTAGGTGATGGGTCAGACTGAGGCTCAATATTGGCTTCACTTAGGTAAGGAGGAGAGGGTGTAGGTTGTGGTTCAGATGGTCTCTCTGAAGTAGCACCTCATTTCCCCTGTAGTTGTACAACATTAGAGCAAACAAAGGTGTGACTTTCCCCGAAAAATGTTTACCCTTTTTAACCATAAAGGAGAAAATTTTACTTGTCAAAGCATTTATAGGAAAATGATCTAAAGGTAATGGGACATTCACTAGCTGTTTATCCAAAAAGATTGAAATAAAGCGTGGATACATTACAAACTTTTTCTTTGCATCTAAATGTCTAAGCATACCATTCGAAATTTAATTTAGAAAATTTTTATTATTTCTGATTAGATGTTACGCAAAATGACAGCAGTGGCAAATGTTAGTGGGAATTTGATCCCAGAGGTGCCTTTTTGAGCTAATTCAATGATTCCATTGTTGAAATAGAAACACTCCATTAGGTGAAACAAAGCTTGTTAAATGTTAGAATAGTTAAATCCCCTTCATAACCCATGAGCTGTATAGCATCAAATATAGCTTGATTAGGTAGAGAATCTATCCCATCAGCATCATCATAAAGAAAGTCACTTCTTATTGATGCTTCAGAGATTGACACAAGCTTGCCAGCTACTTTGGCAGTAATGTACCTTACATTGTTGACTATTTTGGATTTAGCAGACATCCAAAATTATTCAACAAATGTAGTAGAGACTACTAGACTTACAGTGAGAGCATGATGAATGGAGCTTCCGCGCAAAAGAAAATCAATTAACCTCATTGAAAACTATGCATTCCCTTCGTCTTCTATAAATAAGCGACATATTATGCCTTAGGGCACGATTTAAGAACAAAGACATTGTGGTTGAATTAGTGTCTCGATCTGGTCGGAGAGAGAGATCAGGGCTTGTATGGAAGAAAGTATTTGAGAGTGATTACGTAAGTGAATCTGTGCAATTGAGATGGGTTTATAAGGTTTAGCAAACCTAAAATCAATGAAACCATTTCAATTTTAATCTTTGTACCCTTGGCGGTATTTTTTTTCAAACGTCTCTATAGCTGGTACTATCCTTTGACCAAACGGTACTAACTTATGCACTGTCTCGGTACTATCTTGTGTAAGCAAAAAATTGAACAAAGTTTTGGCAGACACAATACTTCAATACCGTCTTATCTCTGCCCTATTAACTCTTGAAAACCCAATTAACTTCTTGAAAATTCGTCACTGATGGTCTTAAAAATGATTCTGCACACTGAACACTTCATACAAACTATTCAACAAATCATATTGCCTCCCCTTAACTAATGCATCTTATGGATTGATCATCCTAATAGTAACAACCAAGAACTGGAACCTACTAACATCAAATGGCTTGGTTAGAAGATCAACTACATTATCATTAGTGTGGATTTTAAGCACTTGTATAAGTTTCTTCTCATAAGATCCCTTATGAATGTGATTTGCCTATGCATATGCTTTTATGGTTTTGGGTGATTTACTGGATTCTTGAAAATGCATATTTGTACTTTTCTTTATCAATGTAGATCTTTGTATTCATGAAATTGAACCCATAGTCTAACATTTGATTTTGAATCCACAAAACTTGCCTATATCAATTTGCAACAGCAACATATTTTGCCTATGTAGTAAGTTTTGGTTTTCCCTTTAGATACCTAAAGATTCTCTTAACAGCACTTAGATGGGAGGTCTTTGGAGTGACCTGAAACCTAGAACAAGCACAGACTGCAAACATAATATCAGGCCTAGAAGCAGTCAAGTACATTAAAGAGCCAATCACTGGTTCTATAAAGATTGTACATCACATCACTGATCTATTCATCCTTGACTAAAGGATTCTGGGTCATCAATTGGTGTAATTGAAGGTCTTAACACTGACAAAGTCAAACTTCTTCAGGATTTCTGCAACATACTTATCCTGACTTATAAAGATACCATCTTCTTTCTGTTTGACTTGTAATCTAAGAAAGAAAGTGAGCTCTCCCATAGAGCTCATCTGAAATCTACTCTGCATTAAGGCCTCAAATTCATCACACCAAGATTTCTTTGTAGAACCAAATATGATATCATCCACATAAACTTGTACTAATATGATATCATGTTTGTCCTTCTTAATGAAAAGAGTCTTGTCAATAGTTCTTTCTATCTTTATCCATTCTTCAACAAGAGAAAATAGTTTAAAGTAGGCATTACCAGGTTCTAGGAGCTTGGTGTAAACCATAGAGAGCTTTTACTACTTTGTAGACCTTCTGAGGATATGTAGGATCTTTAAAACCTGGTGGTTGAGACACATATACCTCCTCATCAATTTTTCCATAAAGGAAGGCACTTTTCAATATCTTTGATTAGACTATGAGCCCATGTATGAAGCAAAGGCTAAAAATCTCTTGGATGGCTTCAATCCTGGCCAAGGAGCAAATAACATCATCATATTCTTCCTTTTCCTCTTGCACCCTTTGTCTCCTAAGCACCTAACCTTGCTTTATTTCTAACCAAACTCCTCTCTCATCCTTCTTATTTCTATAAACCCATTTTGTTCCAATTGCCTTCTTCCCATAAGGCAAAATCTACAGAATCAAACTATTGAATCTTATAATGTTGCAATTCTTCCTGCATAGCATCAACCTAACTTTCATCTTCAAGTGCTTCAGAGATTTTCTTGGGTTCATTTTGAGACAAGAAACAAGCAAATAAACAATGTTGTAAGTCCTTATGATTATTTCTCCTTTGCTTTTGAATATAACTTACAAAAGTATGGGCTCCAGAACTTTTGGTCACTTTACTTTTTTTTTTTCCTTTTTTTGGGGGTTTTGAACTACTGATTGTGGATCTCCAAGAATTAAAGTTGAAGGATGAATAGAGTTAATCCTTGATGTGGGAATAGGACTGACATTCATAATAGGTTCTAAGTTTGTGAAGTCAGCCACTGCACCCTCATCATCATAAGATGAATTTGTAAAAATACCATCAGTAGGATTTTGATAAATGTCCTCAAGTGCAGGTATTTGAGTCTCTTGGCAGGGATTGGTGGACATCAGAGGAAGAATAGTCCTTCATTACAGGGACTGTCAGTACCCTACTGGTGTGCTAGCGTGGGGGCTAGTATTAACTATGTTTGACTAATAGTCTTTAGCAGCTCTTGTTGTAAAAGTAAATACCTCAGTTTCTTGGGCAAATCCTTCCTGAGAGCTTCAGGCTTGCCATCATTAGCATCCTTTTCAGTGCCTTCTTATGTCCTTTCAAGTTCATCCAAAAAGACTTGATCCTCCTTATCTGTTGGGTTCTCATCTATCTTTAAATCAGGATGTTTGGTAGGTGCTTCACCTGCATCCTTTTCTTTTGATCTTTTGACTGTTGAATAATAAGAAGACCATATAGGCAGTACAAAGCAGTCCTGAGCAGATTTCATTCTTCTTTTCAGATTCACTGCATCAATATTTCTTTTGTACCTGCATTGTGATAGCTTCTGTGGACCTGCATGGTTTTGTTAGCTTGATTTCTGATCTCACAAGGTTTGATATTTTCATTGAACAGTTAAATAATCAAGATCAAACAGCCAAGTTGTTCTTTTTCCTGCACATTTGGTTTATTTTCTAAAAGGTTTGTGAAGGTTTACTCAAACTACCTTGGTTTCTAAATTGTATACCTAAAATCTTTGCTTTGATAGGAGAATACCAACTAGAAACCTTCATCTGACTTCCCTTCAAACTTGCCCAAATGGTCAATGGTATTCAAGATGGTCACATGGCACCCAAAAGGTCTTATATAGCTTATGATTGGTATTTTACCAGTTAAAAGTCATAGGTGTTTATTATAAGGCTGTTCACTAATACCCTATTAAGAACATTTAACAAGCAGTACTAATGCATTAGGCCCAAAAAGTGTTTAGTGAAATGAATTGCTAGCATAGTCCTCAGCAAGCCTCATATAAGGGTCTTGTTCTTTCATTTCAAGCAACCCATTTTGTGTGGAGTTCTGGCATTACTGTATTCCCTCTTGATCTCTTTTGGGACAAACTGAATTCAATAAAATCCCGGTTCGTAAATTATTGTACCCATTATCACTTCTAATTGTTTTAACCTTTTTGTTTTTTTTAATTGGCTCTCTGTTTGTCTAAAAAGTCCTTAAGGATTCCTCTAGTTTCATCCTTAGTTCTTAAGAAGAACACCCAACTAAACCTGCTAAAATCATCAGTGATAACCAGGTAATAAGTCTTATGGTTTAAAGCTGCCCTTACAGATGTAGGTCCAAAACAAATCCATAATGTAGATAGCTGTAATAAGGAGTGACTAATCGAGCAACAATGATTAGGCCTTACAGGAGGCCTTGTTTTGCTTTCCTTTTTGACATAGCAACACAAGTGTGGTATTTTAAAAAATCTTTGAGAGGAATACTCTTCTTGTTTCCTACCTTCACAAGTTTGTTTATGTTTTTAAAGTTAACATGACCCAACCTCCTTATCCCATTTGTTGATTACATCAATTGTGGCTTTGCAATTATAAAACAAGCTAAACCTCCTGAGTGGAACAAATGTTCTCATAATATTGGAAACTGTTCTTAATTGTTTTGACTAGGGATTCTAAGTAATACTTGTTTTTCAACAGGGAACTTAAATTCAGGAGACAAAACAAAGACATTCAGAGTCATGTGAAAAAACTTTGTTCTTCTTGTCACAATATCTGGGACACAAAAAAAGAGATTGATAATGCTGAAGTTCTTTCACAAAGCACACATCCTCAAATCTAAACTTTCCTATTTTTATTTTACCTTTACCAGTTATGTACACCTGTTACTTCCTCCAAAAGCATCAAGGCACCATTAAAGTCTTGATATGTCAGCAAGTAGCCTTGTTTCAAGTCATGTGCCAGGAACATCTCACTATCAATAATACTTTGTGCTTTTAAAGCTCTGTGTGGTATATCCTGCCACATCTAATAAAAAGAGATTAGATTCTTTAGGGACCCAAGCCAGTTTTGGCTAGATCTGCCTAGTGGATTACTTATGAAAGTTAATCTATTTATAAGACTTGATCCACTTGTTTTTGTGTTATTGTGACACTGTAATGTCCTTTGTGTCTCCAATTACAAAATTGCTGTGGGTCATTGTAGTCATTAAGCTAAGAGAGGAGGTGGGAAGAGGAAGTAGGACATTTATATGAAAAGCATGGAGAGGGAGTAGAGTAAGTATGAAATACAGGCAAAGGAGAGGTGTATGGCGGGATACGAGAGGAGTCAGGGAGAGGGGAGAAACTAGAGGGTCAAGCAGAAGGGAGGAGCGATGAGCGGAAGAGGCAGAAGTCAAGAAAGGAGCGAGATAGGATAGAAGAGAAGCTTTATTCACGTAGGTAGAAAAAGAGTGACAGAAGGAGGAAGGTTATAGGAGAGTAGAAGAACGGCGATCGGTAGGGTAGAGAGGAGTATAAAAGTTGAGAGGAGGATATAGGTGGGGGGAGAATAGGGGATAGAGACTAGGCATTAGAGAGAGAGAGGTTAAGAAGACAAATAAGAGGAGGAGCGAAGGAGAAGGAGCGTCGAAAAAGAGGGCGTGGAGGAAAAAAGAAGAGGACTAAAGACAGGGTAACGTAAGGCATTAGTATTGAGGTAGAAAGGAGAGGTGCGAGGTCATGCGGAGGGGCGCGGAGCGAGACGTACACTGACAACCACTACGGCGAAGCCTACTCCAGAGAACATGCAGGTGCCCATGTTGACTTCTTCCTTCTTTCCCTCCTCATTCTCTCTTCTCCTCTCCCTTCTCTCTCTTTTTTCTCTCTCCCACTTCTTTTACAGCAGTTTCCCTTTTACCCCAACAGCACTAACTGCATTTACCTTAGCAGTATTAACCTTTTGATATGAAAAATTTGTTCTAGTGATGTTGTGTTTTAAAAGACCTTGAAAATGGTGAATGAGCTTTATAAAAAACATTTGCTGGTCTAACTCTATTCACAATAGGCTTAACAGTAATAACTTTCATAGCAACATTAGTTGGTACTACCTGTCTGTTAAAATCTTGCCTAGCAGTACTAACATTGTTAGTACCGCTAGCTCTAGCAGTATTAACTGAAATTTTGCCAGTTCTAGTTAGTATGCTGTAGGAAACAAATGGTTTTTATGATTCACACCCTTGCCAATTGTTCCAAATTGGTCTAATCTCCCTTTGACTAGACTTCATCCTCATGCTATTGTTTAACTCAGGTGTTTAGCATTCTTTTTCATGGATAATCACTATCTCTAATTAGATGACTAAGACCTACCACATACAAAACATGCTCTTGCAGTAAAAAACCCATATCCAACCTTTCTTGTCGTCTGTTAGGATTTTTACTATGTGAGAATTGATTCTTAATAGTTTCCCTAGGAGTTTTTACTTGCTTATTAGTACTAGCAAAACTAGGTTGTTCCTGTTCTTTTGTAGGTTGAGACACATGTTCATCTTCACTATCTGATTCATACTCCTCAATGATAGGAGCATCAGACCAAACCTTAGGTTCACTTACTACTTTAGGTTTATTGACAGTTGGTTCAGGCAAAGATTCATGTGTTTCAACACTACAATCTGATTCACAAGTATCAAAGTCACTGGTTTGGGTTTCAGATTCACTAGGTTGAGACTGATTTGGACCATATGTAAATTGAGAGTAATCTATTTCTACATCAGGTCCAGATGGCATGTAATTCCCTGTCATGGGTGGGGGTACAGCATGCATTCCTCCTGCTGTAACAAACCTATCATACAAAGGTTGTTTTTCCAACTCACTTTCCTTATTCATAAATACACTTTGTAAAACTTCATTTTCATAACTCAAAATGCCATCATATCTGTGATCCCCATACCCAAGCCCAAATTTATCATTAGCACTCATTTGGGTATTTAGCAGTTTACCAAGATTTTTAGAAGAGTTGTGCCATTTTTCTACTTTAGCTTTTAAATCTTCTTTTTCTTTTTGAGCTTCTGCCAATAGTTTCTTATGGTATGTTAGGACATCTGTTTTATCATCTAAGTCTATTTTCATAAACCTTATCTTTTCTTCATACCAAAGTTGACCTTGTTGATGAGCAACTAATTGTGCTTCAACTTTCTTTAGACCTTGAGTATATGCTTTTATTTATATGCTTGCATCACTAAGTTGTTCTTTCTGTGCATCATATAGTTTTTTAAGTTTTGCATAATACTCTTTACACTCATTTAAACAGGAAGTTACCTCTGTGTCTGAGCCTGAGCTGTTGCAAGCCATCAAAGCATAATCTTCTTCTTCTTCTGAGTGACTGGTCCAATCTACACCTTCTCCATCAATGGTCACCAATGCTTTGTGTCTTACTGCTTAAAGACTCTTCTCCCATCCTTATTGCGCAGAGTTACATGCATCTCTCCTCCTACTTATCTTGATTTCCCTTTGGTCTACACTCTTAGCATAATGGCCTGTCTCCCTGTGGCAATTGTAGCACTGACTTTGGTTTTATCAAAACCAACTGGTATATTTGCATCAAATTGTAGGGTTTCTACAGTCTTTTTGTAGAAATTTTTATTTCATCGAAATACATGGCCACCATGCCATTTCAAGTTCACCTATTTCTACTAAGTCAAATTCATTCAAGCTATTCCAAGTCCCTCTGATCCAAATGAGGGCAACTGGATTGATTTGCATGTAAGGAGTATGATGAAGTTTGTTCATACTAGTGAGTTTTGACCAGAAGTATTAGAAACACTATAAGCTTGGTACTACAATTTCCCCCCAATTAGTACTGCTAGTGGTTCTCAGAGACAAATGCCACATTTTGCGTGCTAGAGGATGATGCAGTAGGGCCTTTTACATCATTCTCAAAGACTCTTAGATTATTATATAGATCATCAAAGCTGAGACTGTCCACTCTAGCTTGGGTTGTTCCTCATGATTAAGGAAACTTGAGACCAGGCAGAAGGTAGAGATCTAAGGAATTTCTGATTTGCATGCTCAGTGAATACACCTGCCCTATGAATCTCTAATTGACTCAGAAGACTTTGGAACCTGTCATACCCTTTATGCAGTCCTTCTGAGTTTGATACAGAGAAACCTTCAAACTGTTGCTTTAGAATATACTTTTGCATCTTCTTTGATTCGTCATTTCCACTAAATCTGGATTTGATGGCATCTCACATCTCTTTTGATCAGTAATTATGAAATTTAGGCAAAGTATGATCTTTGGTAAGGCCATAAGCAAAAGTGGTCCTAGCTTTTCTTTCTCTTTCTCTGCTTTTATGATTCTCTTCTGCAGTCCTTGGAGGAGAGAACCTTGATTTTGGGGGGGGGGGTTTTGACCTTGTGTATATGTGGTGATTGATACAGGACCCATTCCATTTTGTTATAAACTTCACAGAATTGGTTAGATGTATGGGCCCACCCCCAAAAAAAACAAATAATGTTCCATTTTCATGGCCCATATATCGTATTCTCCCTTTTTGAGAATAGGAAGTTTGATGGTTGATACAGTATGAGGAGTTTGTTGTGTTGGTGTTTGTGATGATGATGGTGATTAGTAACATGATTGTGTTCTTGTTCTTTATATTCCGCTGTGCTTAATCAATCATTGTTATAATACCCTAGTTGAGTCCTGATCTTGGATCCTACACAGACGAACAAACTCAATAATCGTAATAATAGTAATAACAGGTATTTGAGGTATCCATAAACGTTAGATAGAAGGGAAACATACTATCTACGCAACTGAGCCTAACATAATCGCTCATCAGGTAAAAGAAGGATTCCAATAACTATATAACCATCCTTATCATGATCACACATATCACAACATATTACTCTATCACCTAACAAATAAACACCAATCAATGCAATCATGGTCACAAGTCCACGTGTGTCATGCCTTTATAATTATGCTGGCCACCCATAATTATAACCACATCCTTTTACACGTGTACTTATTTCCAAGACTACACATATCAATGATAACATACATATATGCACATATACCACGTTGCACATCTTACACGACTCCAATATTACACAACTACGATGTTCCATCAAAGAAATACTTATTTATATAAAACTAAAATCGAAAACGAAAGAAAACAAAAGCCTTATAGTGCCCGAAAATAAAAAATATCTGAAAGAAATCATCAATAATAGCAATATGTCAAGGTAAAAGATGGAATAAGCTTATGTTGGGCCTCGCTTGGGTTTGACTTTGCTTTCATAAAAGTCACCCGACTCTGCGGGTCCAGGCCTACTACGAGCATCCGACAGGAGATCTGAGTCGACCTCCTTCTCTGACTCTTCAACTACCCTTCCTCCTTCGGTCCCTCGAGAGGCTCCTCCTCAATTGGCTCCTTTTCTGAATCTTTTGATATCGAGTAGCTCGTAGGTGGAAATAAAACACAGTGAAAAGCAAGAAAACAAAACGCCTAGATAGCTAAACATATAGATCCTATTATGCAGCTATATGAAGGACTCCTAGGTTATAGTCTAGGTCAAACCACCAACTTATCTATAACCAAAGGCTCTGATACCAATCTTTACAACCCACCAAGGCGGAAACACGAGGCGTAACAAGAATGGATATCAACATAACACAATGACGTCTATATAGAGAACTACAATGCATAAAGTAAATAAAGTGTCATGAAAATACCCAAGTAAACGTAAAAGATAACTGGCGTCTTGTATTGAAGCAAATGGGGGGGGGGGGGGTTCACGTCAATATCAAGACATCCAAAACATCTAAAATAAACCTAAGCAAATTAAATCAACAACATTCAATATTCAATCAAGCATGAAATAAATTAGGAGGTTAAACTCCGCAAGCAGCCTATGGTCTCTCTAGCCACTTCTCTTATTTTTAAGATCCTCATGATGCTCACTTGAAAATGATGCTTACAAATGTCAACACAACGGTTGGTGAGAGTCATAGGTTTACGACATATAATTTAAACTTTTAATCAATTACTATGATTAATAAAACAGAACATGGCAGGACAGTTAAGCTAGCTATTACACAGGCTAACATGCATACGTACCAAAACAACCACAACTAGGACGGAACGTGTCCCACGATCCAAGTCATACCTAAATATATCACTGAAATGGGTACCCTCTGATCGAAATCACACAGTAATGGGTAGAAACTTTACCCTCCGATCAGAATCACACAGTATTGGGTAGGAACGTTACCTTCTGATCCAACCACACATAAACATTTAGCACATATCATATAATAGCCACATAAATGTCCATGCATCAATTAAACCACATAATCACAGCAATTAAAATATTTCAAAACCATTTGCATCATTTCCATCCGTAAAGATTAAAAAATAAAGTAAAAAGAGGACTATGAAACTCCACCAGATAGCTGCAACATAGCTTCCTAAATTTCCTAGCACAAAACTACACAATAAAATATAAACGTGTTACATGCAACTAAGCCAAATGCTTAAGTCCATGCAACAATCATATGATGGATGTCTAAGGGGTTTACATACCTACATGTGTCACCCCGACACCATGCCCGAGTTTAACCATCTCATTTACTTATAAGTCTACTTAACTACATTTTACCCAAAAACGTAGAATTTTAGTGTCACTTTTCTAACTTTCCCAACCATCAATCTAGGGAACCTATATAAATTCATAAGTTAAATCACCGTATAAACACTAAGGTGAATAACTAACATCTACCTCTTTTTCCCTAAAATCTATTCATATGTGCAAATGCCTCAAATAAATTCCCAACTCAAAAGTACTCAGATTCAGACCTGAACGCGCACAAAAATGTTTAATCTTGCTAACCATACTTAGACAACTAATCAGAAGCTAAATTTTAGGGTGAAGTTAATAGACATATATAACTTGACTTTTGTGTTTTAGCTAAACTTAATTCGAATTTTAAATAGGGGTTTTACCTCTCTAATTCTGACCCAAATGTGACCCGTATTTATTGTTTTGACAACTTTTCTTGCAACGACCATTTGACTAACTTTTCGACCTTAAAAACCTTCGAGGCTGGACTTTTTGAAAACTATACTCTCTGAACTACAATTTAGGCATAAGATTCACTTCTTAACTTGTTTCTATTATCAAGATATTATTCGTTGAACATGACCTAAAATCTGCCAAACCCTAAATCACAAATTAACATGTTTTAATCCTAACCGTTTGCACCAATATGACACTAATCAATCCCTAAATGCACTAGCATGATCATAACAACATTAATTATAGAAGTTTTAAACCCTAATGATTCACCATGATAATGTTACAAAGATTGTTAAAATAAGAATGAAAACGTTTAAATCATTACCTAAGCATAAAACCTGCTCACTGCACACTAACTAGTTGTAAATCTTTGGATCAACATTTTTTCAACTTCCTTGTTTTCAAAGAGGGATAAGGATTTTCGGCTCAAAGGGATGGGGAGGCAAGAATGAGCTAAGGTTTTTCCTAATTAACCAACTAATTAGAAACCTAATCTAACTACAATTCTTATTAGATAATATACACATCTTTTTCTTTTTCTTTTACAAACCGATCGCCCCCCCCCCCCCCCTAATACATATTTTTTTATTTTTTTTATTTAATAGTTAATTATACAATTACTTACATTAACTTAATTTCCTACAAAAACCTTGGTAAACCTTTTGCATGAAAAACTAAATACTAACTTCCATTTATAACTTTCATTTCACCAAAATACTTTCTATATTTAGAAAGTTTATTACTAATACTCATATTTCTCGAACCTATTTCACTTCCAATATGACATACTTTCCATATTAACCCATCATATAATTATCCACATATTGACGTAGCAATGCATGAAAAGACGTCACTCATTTCCATTGTCACTACACGTAAACAAAATGGAAATAACCCTCAAATATCTCAAACTCATTCAAAAATAAGATGAACACGCACCCCAGAATGATAATCATGCACACAGATAAAGTCACATATATCACAAATATAACACATATAAACACTTAGGCAACTCTAAAAGTATGGCTAACCTGATCAAATTATAGGTGTCACACTGTGTACCGAGGAAAGGAGGTATTACAGTTGATACTAACGAAAGAAACAAACTTGTCCCAACAAGAACTGTCACAGGTTGGCGAGTATGTATTGATTATCGAAAACTCAATGAAGCAACAACAAAAGATCATTTCCCTTTGCCGTTTATGGACCAAATGTTAGAAAGACTCGCAGGAAATAAATACTTCTGTTTCCTCGATGGTTTTTTCCGGATATTTTCAAATACCAATCGATCCTATGGACCAAGAAAAAACAACTTTCACATGTCCTTTTGGTACATATGCTTATAGAAGAATGTCTTTCGGTTTATGTAATGCTCCAGCTACTTTTCAAAGGTACATGCTAGCTATATTTCATGACATGATCGAAGAATTCTTTGAAGTATTCATGGAAGATTTCTCCGTCTTTGGAAGCTCTTTTGATCACTGCCTGAATAACCTTGATAAAATGCTTAAGCATTGCAAAGATGCACATCTTTTCCTTAATTAGGAAAAATATCATGAAAACTTCTTGTCCTTAATTGGGAAAAATGTCACTTCATGATGAAAGAAGGAATTGTACTTGGATACAAAGTATCCAAAGCATGCCTCGAAGTCGACAAAGCAAAGATCAAAGTAATTTTCAAACTTCCACCACCCACTAATATCAAAGGTATTAGAAGCTTTCTAGGACATGCCGGTTTCTATCAAAGATTTATTAAAGATTTCTTAAAAACCCCCTATCACTCACCAAGTTGCTCGAAAAAGATACTCTATTCGAATTCAATGACGAATGTCAAAACGCATTCAAGATATTAAAAGAAAAGCTCACATGTGTTCCTGTTATCGTAAGCCCAAACTGGAACCTTCTGTTCGAACTCACGTGTGATGCAAGCGATTTCGCAGTCGGAGCAATCTTAGGTTAAAAAGAAGGTAGAAATTTTCACCCAATATATTTTGCAAGCAAAACTCTCCACGCTGCTCAGCATAACTATACAATCACTGAAAAAGAACTTATGGCCGTAGTATTCGCTTTTGACAAATTTCGATCCTATCAGGTATTATTAAAAATGATCATGCACACTAGCTCTCAAACACTTATTCAAGAAACAAGAGGCTAAACCACGCCTTATTCGTTGGATCTTGCTCTTACAAGAATTTGACATCGAAATAAAAGACAAAAAGGTACAAAAAATGTTGTAGCCGACCACTTATCCTTAATTATAAATGAAGAAACAAGTGATGATAGTGAAGTCAATGACAATTTTCCTGGAGAAACACTCATGGAAATAAACATTGAAGACGAACCATGATTTGCATAGTTTGAAAACTATTTGGTAAGCGACATCATACCTAAAGGAATGACGTATAAACAAAAGAACAAATTTTTCTCTGACCTAAAACATTACTTCTGGGAGAAACCCTACCTCTTTAAAGTATGTTCTGATGGTATAATCAGATGTTAGGTCTCTAGACCAGAAACCCAAACCATTTTAGATCAATGTAACTACGGACCCACCAGTGGACATTATGGACCAAACACATCTGCTAAAAAGTCTTTGACTCAAGTTTCTACTGGCCGACCATAATCAAAGAAGCTCATACTCAAGTTCGCCTATGCGAAGCATGGAAAAAGACGGGAAATATTTCAAAACGTGATGAGATGCCCTTAAACAACATTCAAGTATGCAAAATTTTTGACATATGGGGTATCGATTTCATGGGACCCTTCCCAAAATCATACAAATTCGAATACATTTTAGTCTCTGTTGACTTTGTATCTAAATGGGCCGAAGCATAAGCTCTACCTACAAACGATGCCAGAGTTGTTATTACTTTTCTAAAGAAACTATGCTGCCATTTTGGAATCCCCAAAGCTCTCATAAGCAACCGAGGAACTCATTTCTGCAACAAGATAATGGAAAAGACCATGTGAGATATGGAGTTAACCACCGATTCTCTACATCATACCACCCTCAAATGAGTGGTCAAGTTGAAAACACGAACAAAGCTCTTAAAAGAATTCTTCAAAAGACTGTTAAAGACAATTGATATTGCAATTTTACGTATATATAATATATCAAAGTATTTATAGAAATATACAAATAATCCTTGAGGACAAAGATTAAATGCAATTTAAACACAAAAATATATAATATAATATCTACCATTAAATGTTGAGCCTTTAGGAGCTAACATATGAATGGTTTGAATTGATAGATCCTTTTTATAAAAAATTTCATTTAAAAACTTTAATTGCTTTCCATTGAATTCATTGTGTCACTGTCTTTTTCTTCCTTAAGTCTTCTCAAATCCGTTATTTTAACCTTGGCTTTTTTCTTTGACAGACCTTCGATAATGTGACTTTGTGTAAAAAAATTGTTTGACCTAACTCATCGTCGTTTCTCTCTGACAACTAAAATTTCATAGGCTTTAAGTTTTAAACCTTCTTTTATGTCAATTTCTTTTTGTGCTAGTAGTCCTAGAGTTTCATTTAACTTACATTTAAGTTTGTCATAATCAACTGTACGGTCATTTAAGGCAATGTACGTCTCAAGCTCAGTCTGTTTACTTTGAAGTGCAATTAGGCAAACTTATCCCGAGTTGTATGAAGACTTGCATCAAGATTAGATTTGCACTCCTTTAATTCTTGAGTCAATGATGCGTTTTCTTTCTTTAATTACTTCATAATCTTTTTGTTCTCCTCAGTATCAAGTGTTAAATTTGCAATTAAATTAGCAAGCGCAGCACATTTTGGTCAATCTGAATATCATTATCACACATATCTGGTGAATCAGGAATGACATTACTATCAACCTTTTCCACTACACATGTGTTACTAATGGATTCAGGTTGCTCAGAATGTTGTCTTTCACTAGAAAACACATTATATTCAACATCGAATTGTACTTGTTCCAATGGCTCAGCAGTTGAATCTGATTATGGAGGTAAGACTTCTTGAATCTTTGCCATGAAACCGTAATGTGCTTCCAGTTCTTGTTCATCAATCTCCTCATCCGTGTCCTCTAGCCAATCAGCTTGCTCTGCTTGTAATGGGACACCTTTCTCAGCTTGTTTGCACAACAACATCTTTTCCTTGTGATACGTGTAGTCTTTTACCCGTTTTGGCTTCCGACATTCCTTAGCAAAATGACCAAATTCTTTGCAATTGAAACACTGTATCCCGCTCTGCTGCACTACCTGACTGCCTACAGTCTCCCTAGCCCCAGCAACAGTTACTGTCCTCTGATTCCCAAACTGCCCAGTCTGATTGTCATTCTTGTACCTTGGAGTAGTATCCACATTCTTGTTTCTGGAGTTTGAAGAAGTTCTGAGGTTGTTGTTGATAGGTTTGTAGAGCTTTTTAAAGTACTTTGCAACGAGTGCCAAGTTTTTCTGCATATCCTTGTCTCTCTAAGCTTGTTCTGGATCACTGTCTTCTTCAGAAGCTGACTCAGATAGAGGTGTGATTGGTTTGGCTATCTCTTTGCCTTTGAGTTTGGTAGATGCAATAGATCTGGTGGAAGATGCTTGTTTTGATGGTGGTGCATATGATTTGTGAGATTTTGGTGCTTGATAATAAGGATCTGGATATTGTTGAGCAGCAGCAACAAGTGCTAATGGATTTGCATTCTTGGCTATTGTCTCAGCACATATTTCATTAACTTCCTTTTGATACTATTTCAAAACGTCAAAGAGCTTGTGATATGAGACTGTATCCAAATCTTGTTGTTGCTTGACAATTGTCACAAACCTTGACCATTCTGGTTGAAGTTGTTGAAGAAATTGAACATTGACCTGCATCGTAGCAACTGTCAAGTTGTTTCTTATCATTTCATTCATCATCTTGTAAAATCGAGAGTAATAAGACTCCATTGACTCTCCATCACGAGAAGTGAATTTTCCAAACTCCCAAAACAAATTAGTCTTGACATCTTGAATGTTAAGAGATTCACCCTGTTGTAGCCTTTCAATGGCTATCCACATTTCATGAGCTGTTTTGCAAGCATCAACAGTTGAATAGATATCATCCCCAATTCCAGTCAATAGCAAGTGAATTGATTCTTTTTCCGCTTGGTAATGTTCTTTGTTTTCCGGAGACATATTCAAGATTGTCTCAACTGCAGTAGAGTTATCTGGAAAAGTCAAAGTCCATAGGGATAATAGAGAAACGGGAATGGAATGATGACTCAGGAACTAGGAAATGGTTTGAGGTATATAAGAAAAGCTTGTTTTGTATGTGGAGTTTCAACCATTTAATCAAAGCTGTGATTTTCATGAACAAGTAAATGGTAGTAGAAAAACCAGTGTTGATTAATAAGGGAAGGGTTTACTAGTCAAAAGGGAAAACTAGACCATTTGGAACCATGCTCAGAAGGGTGAAACACCAATAATAAATTTACCACCACACCTAAAAGGAATTTTGTTCCAACAGCAGTTGTAACAAAGTCAGGATAAGTACTAGTTAATACTGCTAAGCAAAGCTCTCTAAGATCAGCAGCATCAATTAGTACTGTCAGGCCTGTTAATACTGCTGCCCCTAAATCAAAAGTGAATCATGCATTACCCAAAACATATTCTTATTTTAAAGCACATTCACCAGTAAGAAGGGCTTTTAACCAAAAACTAGCAGCTAAAACCAATAATCTTAATGAAAAAGTTAAAACTGCTAGAGTTAACAATGTAACTACTACTGGGTCACAAGCAGTAGTTAGTGCTGCTGTGAGAAATAGGGAAAATACTGTTAAGTCCTCAGCATGTTGGATTTGGAGACCAACAGGAAATGTAATTGACCATACCTCCAAAGACAGTGGATCATACATGCTTAAAAGAATTGACTATGTTGATCTACAAGGCAGACTCTCTTTAGTCTGTAATGGCTTGGGTCCAAGAGGAAACTAATTCTTCTTTTAAGTGCAGGTAATCCACATATAATGTACATGCAAAGGATTTTGACAGTGGATGCTCTAAGCATATGACATGAAACAAGTCCTTTCTTATAGATTATCAAGAGTTTGGTGGTGGATTTGTTGCATTTGCAGGAAGTCCTAAAGGAGGAAAAATTACTAGAAAAGGTAAAATTAGGACTGGGAAATTATACTTTGAAGATGTATACTTTGTAAAAGGAACTTAAGTTTAACCTTTTCTCTGTCTCACAAATGTATGACAAGAAAAACAGTGTTCTTTTCACTGAGACTGAATGTCTTGTTCTATCTCCTGACTTTAAGCTACTTGATGAAACGTCAAAGTTTCTTTAAAAGTTCTAGATAGAACAACATTGTACAGTTTGATTAAGGAATGTTGTTCCTTCAGGAGGTTTGACTTGTTTATTTGCAAAGGCTACAATAGATGAGTCTAATTTATGGCATAGGAGGCTTGGTCATATAAACTTTAAAACTATGAATCAAAACTGATGAGGGGACACCCTTGTTAGAGGTTAGCTAGTTTGCCTTTATGCTTTTATGAAAATGACAATACTTGTGTTTTGACTTGTTAGAAGGAAGCAACACAAAGCGTCTTGTAAGACCAAACTAGTGAGCCTCTATCAGTAAACCCTTACAAATGTTGCTATATGACTTATTTGGGCAACATCTGTAATGAGTATCAATCACAAGAACTATTGCCTGTTTGTCATTGATGACTATGTAGGTTTAGTTTGGTTTTCTTTTTTGGCCACTAAGGATGAGACTAGTGAGATCTTAAAACTTTTATTACTAGATAGAAAGAAAACCAAATATAAATTAAAAAGTTAAAAATCATATATGTGAAATGGGACCAACCTCCCCTCCAACTGAGTTTAAGAATAATGACATGAATCAATTCTGTGGGATAAAAGAGATTAAGAAGGAATTTAGTGTTGCCAGAACTCCACAACAAAATGGAGTTGCTGAAAGAAAGAACAAGACACTAATAGAGGCAGCTAGGACTATGCTAGCAGATTCATTATTACCTACGACCTTTTGGGCGAAGCAGTTGTACAGCTTGTTATGTTCAGAATAGGTTTTAGTAACAAGCTCACAACAAGACACCTTATGAACTATTACATGGTAGACCACCTAGTATAAGTTTTATGAGACCTTTTGGGTGTCTTGTAATTTTTCTTAATACCTTAGATCCACTAGGAAAATTTGATGAAAAAAGGTGTATGAGGGTTCTTGTGGATACTTGATAATAGCAAGGCCCATTCTAGGGTATTTAACACTCGATTAGGAATGTAAAAGGTGAACCTGCACATAAAACTTCTTGAAAACAATATCTAATGTTGCAGGGTGGTGGCCAGGTTGGCTCTTATGATTACTGATTTATATCAAACTCTATGATATTATGAAGCCATTTACTGTAGGGATTTCACAACCTACTTAAGAATGCAGGTATTAAGGATAATGTTGATGCAGTTACCATCAACAATATATTTTGCTACCATTACTTTATGACAGTCCACAGAGCTCAGAGGATGCAGTTGGTGATGATGTGGTAAAAAGACTAATGAAGAACTAGCAAATGAGGGTGAAAGAAATGGTCAAGAAAAAGGAAGGAGGAGCTTCAAATAAAGAAGATGACCAGAATGTGTAAGATTTTAGAGCTGAATTGGATAATTTGCTTGTTTAACAGAAGGAAGGTTATGCTAACAGCACTAACAAAGATAGTACTGTTAGTCCATTTTTAGTTATGCGAGCAAAATTATATATTGCTGATGATCTTCCTACTGATTCTATACTCTGATTTGGAGGTATACCCTGGTTTATCTTTAGAGGTGCATATTGATAATGAAAGATGTGGGTGCAGAAGAGGTCTGACCATAACAACTTGAAAACCACATGAATGTCAGTCCTATTCCCACAACCCGAATTCATAAGGATCATCCTAAAGATCAGATCATTAGAGACATAAATTCAGCTACTCAAACAAGGAGGATGACCAAGATTTCTAAAGAACATGCTATGGTCAGTTACATCAAAAAGTAGAGGAGAACAAATCACAAAGATTATCAAATAGAACCCAAGAAGGTAACACAAGCCTTGATAAATACAAGATGGATAGAGGCAATGCGAGATGAGTTGCTACAGTTTAGATTGCAGAAGGTTTGGAAATTGGTTGATTTACCTAAAGGCAAGCATGCCGGAACAAAATGGGTCTATAGAAACAAGAAAGATGAAAGAGGGATAGTAGTTAGAAACAAAGCAAGACTATTGCACAAGGTTACACCTAAGAAGAAGGAATTGATTATGATGAGGTTTTTGCTCATGTTGCTAGAATTGAATCAATCAGGCTATTTTTGGCCTATGCATCATTTATGGGGTTTATTGTGTACTAGATGGATGTGAAGAGTGCCTTTTTCTATGGTACTATTGAAGAGGAGGTGTATGTATGCCAACCTCCTGGTTTTGAATATCCATAGTTCTCTGACAAAGTTTATAAGGTAGAAAAAGCTTTATACGGTCTACATCAAGCTCCTAGAGCCTGGTATGAGACCTTATCTACCTACTTATTAGAAAATGGATTTAAAAGAGGGATCATTGATAAGACTTTGTTCATTAGAAGGACAAAGGTGTGATCTTGTTTTACAGGTGTTTGTAGATGGACTCATCTTTGGGTTTACTAAGAAGTCTTTCTGTAAGAGTTGAAAGTTTGATGACAGGAAGTTCCAGCTGAGTTCTATAGGGAGCATCACTTTCTTCTTAGTGGTTGCAAGTCATGTAGAAAGGTGATGGAATCTTCATCAGCCAAGACAAGTATGTGGCTGATATATTAAAGAAGTTTGATTTTGTCACTATAAAGACAGCAAGCACTCCAATTGAGACTAACAAAGCGTTGCTCAAGGATGAAGAAGCTGAGGATGTAGATGTACACTTATACAGGTCAATGATTGGATCATTGATGTATTTGACAGCTTCTAGACCAGACATAATGTTTGCTGTTTGTGCTTGTGCAAGGTTTCAAGTTACTCCTAAAGTCTCACATCTTAATGTTGTGAAGAGAATCTTTAGATACTTAAAAGGTCAACCTAAATTGGGCCTTTGGTATCCTAGGGATTCACCATTTGACTTAAAAGCTTTTACAGATAGTGATTATGCTGGAGCAAGTCTTGGCAGAAAATCCACAACAGGAGGTTGTCAATTTCTTGGCAAAAGGTTGATTTCATGGCAATGTAAAAAGCAAACAGTGGTTGCCAATTCAACAATTGAATCAAAGTATGTTGCTGCTGCTAATTGCTGTGGACAGGTGTTATGGATTCAAAATCAAATGATTGATTATTGGTTCAACTTTATGAACACCAAGATTTACACTGATAATGAAAGTACAATTTGTATTGTAAAAAATCCAGTATTTCACTCTAAAACCAAGCACATAGAGATAAGGCACCATTTCATCAGAGATTCTTATGAGAAGAAGTTAATTCAAGTGATCAAGATTCACACAGACCACAATGTTGCAGATCTTCTCACAAAGGCATTTGATGTTAGCAGGTTTCACTTTCTGATTGCTAGCATTGGATTACTTAATCTCTAAAGTATTGTTTGAGGGGAGGTTAATTAAGATTAGATGAAAGGAAATGTAACATTCAGCAGAAATGGATGAAGGGTCAGGACAACCCATTGATCTCCAACACACATTCACATCTGCTCAACTCTCTAATGAAGAACCAATCACTATTTTATAATCATATCAACTCCAAAAGACCCACAAACCTAGCAAAGCCAAAAGGATCTCTAAGATATCTCATTCTAGTGGACCTATTTACCTTGTTGCAGATGAGACTGTCAATAAGGAGTGAGAAGACATAATGGAAAGGGCTGCCACTACTGCTTCCAGCTTAGAAGTAAAGCAGGACAGTAGTAACATAAATAGGACCCAATCCATGGTAACACTTAATGAATCTTTTCCTTAGGGAACTGATTCAGGTAGTGGTCCCAGGTGCCAAAATACCATATTAGGGGGTGCAAAAGCTCAAATTAGGTTTGAGGCTGCATCTAAACAGTCCAATGACCCACCTCTCTCAAAAGTTAACACACTTAGAAGTAGGGAGGACATCATGAAACTAAAGGAATTGATCGAACTTTATACAAAATTGTCTGAAAGGATTCTTGATATAAAAACAGATAGAGTGAATTGGTGAGAATAAGAAATGAGAGATATAGTGAGCTGAAAAATAGAAAGAGAGTTGTGTGATATAAAAACAGATAAGAATGAATTGGTGAGGTAAAGAAAAATAGGGATATGTGATAGATTAAAAAACAGAAAGATGGCGCTTGTGAAAATCCAAAATTGATGATGGACTGCTTTTTGGAAAGAAAAATTGGGGGTTAATACTGATGTCTTTAAGTTAATGCTGCTCAGCTAACACTTAATGCTGCTAAGCTTAAGTTAATGTTGTTTAGGCTGTAAGTTACTTCTGCTCGTTAGTTGTTTATGCTGCTTAGGCATTACTACTGCTGTTTAGGCATAAGGTAATGTTTGCCAGGCAACTTCCTACTGCTGGGTTAGTTAATATGTGTAGGCTTAACTTAATGCTGCAAGGTTTAAGTCAATGCTGTGGAGGGTTGATATTAAATACTTTTTTTTAAGGGTTTCAATCACGCAATTCGATAATTTTACACCCTGGATTAATACTTCTCTAATTTATTGTAATCATCAAAAACCCACCACCAAGGTCAACCCAAAAGTTTGCTGAAACTCACAATTTGGTTGCGTTTTTGGAGAAACCCAAAGAAAGTAATGGGTTTGAAGAGATTATTGATTTTCTAAATGCAAGTTCTGTCCAATATGCGTTAACGGTCAATCTAACCATTTATACTACATGTATTGAATAGTTCTGGACATCTACTAAGGTTAAGACAGTTAATGGGGAACGATAGATACAAGCCCTAGTAGACAAGAAGAAGGTAATCATCTCTGAGACAAGTATAAGGAGTGATTTTAAGTTGGATGATGCTGAAGGAACAGATTGTCTACCCACGGCAACTATTTTTGCAGAATTAGAAAGAATGGGGTATGAAAATCTTACTCAAAAGCTTACATTCTATAAAGCTTATTTTTCATCCCAATGGAAATTTCTCATCCATACCATACTGCAATGCCATAGTGCTAAGACTACATCCTGGAATAAATTTAGTTGCACTATGGCATCTGCTATCATATGTCTTGCCACAAACCAAAAATTTAACCTTTCTAAGTATATTTTTGACACTATGGTGAAGAACTTGAATGGTGGGGTATAATTTCTCATGTACCCAAGATTTGTGCAAGTCTTCCTGGACAAACAAGTAGAGGGAATGTCCAAGCACAAAGGGGTTTATGTTACACCTTCCCACACCAAGAAGGTGTTTGCTAACATGAAGATACCATGCAAGGGTTTTTCTGGAAGGGTTACACCACTAT
The DNA here is from genome assembly GCA_026074375.1 of Tanacetum coccineum. Taxonomy (NCBI): domain Eukaryota; kingdom Viridiplantae; phylum Streptophyta; class Magnoliopsida; order Asterales; family Asteraceae; genus Tanacetum; species Tanacetum coccineum. The sequence continues at coordinate 55,809 of BQNB010011502.1, forward strand.
TCTCTACAATGATGGTTCAAGCTACAGAAGACATGGTTGCAGATTCAGCTACTCCTACTGATTCCCATTCCACATCCATTATCACTCAACCATCATCCTCAAAACCTTAAAAGAAAAAATCAAGAAGGAAACAAAGGAAGGACAATGCTCTTACAGAGCCTACTACTGAAGGTTAAGAAATGTTGGTTCCTTTAGCAGGGTAGAATCCTTTAATGATGCCAGTTTGGGTGCTCAGGAGGATGCATCCAAACATGGGAGGAAAATTAAAGATCTTGATGCTAATGCAGAAGTGACTTTGGTTACTGAGACTCAAGAAAGAAATGATGAAGAGATGTTGTTTGATATACATGATGATTTACAAGGTGAAGAAGTTGTTGCTAAAGAAGTAATTGCTAAAAAGGAAGTTAGTACTGCTGATCTAGTTACTAGTATTGGTAAAGGGGTTACTACTGCTAATGTTGAAGTTACTACTGCAAGTGCTCCAACAACAACTATTGATGAATTGACTTTGGATCATACTCTAATAGAGATCAAAGCAGCTAAACCCAAGGCTGTTACAACTACTGCCACAACAATTACTTCTGCTAGTACATGACCAAAGGCAAAAGGAATTATCTTTCATGATCAAGAGGAACAAACATATGTATCTACAAAAACAGTTTCTTCTTCACAAGCATCACAACATCTACAGGCTAAATACAAAGGCAAGGCAATAATGATTAAACCTGAAAAACCTTTGAAGAAGAACGATCAATGTGCTCTTGATGAAGAAATGGCTAGAAATCTTGAAGCTTAGTTGCAAGCTGAACTTATTGAAGAAGAGAGGCTTGCAAAGCAAAAGGAAGAAGGAGCCAACATAGCTTTGATTGAATCATGGGATAACACACAAGCTATGATGGAGGCAGACTTTAAATTATCTCAGAGGCTACAAGTAGAAGAACAAGGATAAATAACCACTGAAGAAAGATCAAGTTGTTTGTAGAGCTCATGAACAGAAGAAAGAAACACTTTACAAAGCTTAGAGCTGAAGAGATAAGAAGAAAGCCACCTACCAAAGCTCAAAAGGGAAATCAAATGTCCACCTATTTGAAGAATAGGGCTGGATACAAACCATAGTCAGTTGAAGATCTAAAAGCTATGATGAAATCCTAAGTGGTTTGATAGAAATAAAAGAGTAAATACTTTTGTGGACATGAATTCAGAAGTGGTAAATGGCAGTAAGACAAGAACAGAGGAAAGCTCTAAAAGAGCAGGGGATGAACTTAAATATGATATGTCAAAGAAGAAGAAGGTAGATGAGCATGATGATTAAGAGGAGGAAGAAATAAAAAAGCATATAGAGATAGTTCAAGATGAAGAAATAGCAATTGATGCTATACCTTTAGCCACCAAACCTCCAGTGATAGTTGAATACAAGATTGTTAAAGAAGGAAAGATTGGACACTTTCAACTTATAAGAGCTGATGGAAGTTCAAAGAGGTATTCATCTATGATTAAGATGCTTCAGGGTATTAACAGAGAAGACTTAGAGACTCTCTGGAAGTTGGTCAAGGCAAAGCATGGGTTAAACTGGCCAGTTGAGGATTATGAAAGAGTGTTATGGGATGATCTTATAGTAATGTCTGAACCTAACATAAAAAGTAAAGTATGGAGAAGTCTACAAGGGTACAAAGTGACTATTTAGAAGTTGTTTGATTCCCATGGAGTGCACTTTGTAAGGTTTAAAGATCTACATATCTTCATGCTGGTTGAGAATAAATATCCCCTTACAATAATAACTATCACAAACATGCTGAACAAGAAGCTTCAAGCTAACCACTGGAATGGGATGTGTTATCAACTCCTCGATATAAGCACTCAAAAAGCTAATGAAAAAGCTGTTTTCAGAAAGTGAGCCTTTGAGGGCCAAAAAGCTAATTTTCATTTAAATGCTTGCACACAACTCATTTTAAGCTCATTTTTAAAAACAAAAGCTAAACCTGAAAGCTTATAACATGTAGAAGCTAATTATGAAAAGATAATTCAACCAAAAACACTATAGGACTCCTAAATTTAATGATTAAAACAGTAAACTCAGAAATAAGCACTTAAGACTTAAAAACAAAATAAGCTATAACCTAGAATAAGCTAAAACAGAAGCTCTATTTTTGAAAACTTAATAACCTTCACATAAGCTATAAATTCAAATTATAAAAGCAAATACTATAAGCTAAAAATCTAAACTTAGAAGCTAGGATCTACTTGCTATTGTTTTTGGCTTTTTGAGATTTTTGATGAACTTTTAAGGCTAAATTAACCTAAGAAATAAGCTAGAAATTTGAATTCAAATTTTAATCTATATTAAGCTATATGTGAACTATAAGACTTCTAAATTTTAATCTCTAAATCCTACTTAAGCTAGTTTAAAAGATGATCAAAAAGGGACTACAGTTGGACTGCAAATGCCCTATTTGATGCACTTGACCAAATGGACAAAACCAATTTGCAGGTACAAAGTTGGTTAATTCGACACTAGACACACTCAATGAGTATGTCTGAACCCTTAACAAGCAATTACCAAGCCTAGAAAGGTTAGGTTCAAATTTTTCTTACTAGCTAGGAATTGAAAACCTCCCCTGGTGCAGGAACAAAAAGATTAAGCCTCAAAATGATATTAAGCTTAAACTTATCCTACAAACCTGCTCAAAACCTAATCAAATTTGAAAATCAAACTAACCAAAATAAATTGCACAATTCAGTTTGACTTTAAGAGGTCAAACTGCATTAATCCAAACACCCCTTTATATTTAGACAGATTTCAATTTAGCTTGGAGATTTAAAATCTAGTTAACAAAACTTATTAACCAGATTATGCACAACTTATAGCAAGCCTAATAAGCAATCCTAAGCATACAATAAGCCATAAATAGTAAGCTACACTAATTGAACTATTATTTTTGGATTTTTTATGATTTTTGGACAAATTATGAAATACTAAGATCTACACTATATTAGCTAAAAGCAGATAAAAAGACATGAATAATAAGCACATTAAGACAATATAAAGGACAAATAAGCAACTAGATAGCAAATTAAGCAATTAACAAGCAAATTAGCAAAGCTTCACTATTAATATTTAAGATAGGAAACTAAATGAAGAACTTACAATGGCCTTAGCAAAACAAAGGCTTAAGTGCTCAATGAGCTTATCAACAGCTCTGGCTTATCAAGGATAAGCCAGTAAAAGTCCATGGAAGCTCATCCCTTGCTAGCTTCCCTTCCATAAGCTTCTAAATCCAATAATCCAAGGTAATTAGCTGATTTTAAAGGTTTAAGTTGATTAAATGAACAATGTAGCTCAATCACAAGCTTATAGACTTGTGAGAGCTTATAAGAACTTATGAATCCGTACACTATCACTAGAGCTTATAGAGAGCTCATAACACTTTTATAAAAGAGAACTTAAATTTTATTAACTGAAAAGCTTGATTACATTATTTAAAAGGAAATTACAAGAGATTTAATGAAAAATTACATTAAGCTAACACTAAAAGCTAAAGCTAAATTTTACTAAAACTTAAAAGCTAAAAAAAAGTAGTCTCCTGTGTTGTTGAGAGTGTGCGGACTATAAATAGCCCGGTTGATGAAGCTTCTTCTAGAGCCTTGGTTGATTACACACTCCTCTTGATCACATCCGTACATTCTCTCAATGATATGAAGAGAAATTCTTAGACCGTCAATAATCACATCAAATCACCCACGGATTGTCAGCTTGGCAACCCATGATTGAGACAGTTTGTGCTTCTTTTGAGAGTGTATCAAGTACAAATCCAATCATTTCCTTGTGTTTCTTTTATGTCCACCGTGGCATTCTTTCTTGGGTTTGGCCAATAGGAGCTTTGTATGACGTTTTAACCTCCCCATGTGTTCTTTGTCACCTTAATTACCCATCTTAGCCCTTAATTGTGAAATGCCCTTTGATTGTAACCTTGGGTAAAATCTAGAAGACGATGAATAGTGTAAACGAACTTTCCCGCTTTTTTTACTATAAGGGTGCGTTTAATTTGTGTTTGACCCGGGCTCATTTTTCCTTTGACTTGGGTTTGGGATGGGTTATAATGGATTTGGGCCCGGGCTTGGGTTTTGGGTTTTATAAAGAGAGATAACAAGTGTTAACTTTTATAAATAAAGTGTAAACGACCGTAGGGGATTTATTAAGATTATTTTTGTGATTTGGTTTATCAATGAGGGACTTAGGTTTGGAAACTTTGGATTTTCTTTTTGTGTTTGACTTGGGGTACTGAAGTTTTGACCATTGCTCGGACTTTTTGACCTTTTTTGTAGAAAACTTCTGGCTCTTTGTGTGCTCTCTCCTGTTTCCCGTGTTCGTGGCTCTAATAAGCAGTCGAGGTACTCACTTCTGTAACAAGATAATGGAAAAGACTATGAAAAGATATGGAGTTAGTCACCGTTTCTCTACATCATACCACCCTCAAACAAGTGGTCAAGTTGAAAACACGAACAGAGCCCACAAAAGAATTCTTAAAAAGACTGTTAAAGACAATCCTGCTATTTGGTCAAGAAAACTTGATGACGCTCTGTGGGCTTTCCGTACTGCTTACAAAACACCAACCGGTATAACACCTTACAAACTCATATATGGAAAGAACTGTCACCTGCCATTTGAAATTGAACACCATGCATACTGGGCACTTAAGAATTGTAATCCATATCTCATCGTTGCTGGAGAAAAACAAATGTTTTAATTACACAAATTAGATGAACTGAGACATCAAGCCTATGAAAACTCTCGATTGTTTATGGCAAGAACAAAAGTTTGGCATGATAGAAAACTAAGAATGAGAAAAGAATTCAAACATGGAAACAAGGGTCTGCTTTTTCACTCAAAGTATAAATTTAAACAGTCGAAACTCTGATCTCGCTGGCTAGGACCATACGTAGTAAAACATCAATATCCATCTGGATATGTTGAACTATATGGAAAAGATGGAAAAACATTTATTGTTAATGGCCATTGACTCAAACTATATCATGAAGAAGAAGATTATAATGACCAAAGGGAAGCAGTCACTCCCTTCTTTCCCAAAGATTGAACTCCAGAAGCAGGAGTCTAGCTAACGACTCTTAAAAAAATTAAGCGCTTCTCGGGAGGCAACGTGTGCTTTACTTAAGTGTGGAGGAGTCCCTCCTCCATATAACTTTATTCCTATCCTTTATTTATTTTTCTAAAAAAAACACAAAAAAAAAGTTTTTTTGTGTGTTTTTGTATATTTACTTTTATGCAGGTAATATAGCTTAAAATTTGGAAAATTATAAAGTATTATCAGTTATCACATTGAGGGCAATGTTCAACCTAAGTGTGGAAGGGAGACAAATAGGAAAAATTAATCATATCCCTTCGTGTTAGTCGTGTAAAATTTTTTCTAACTGATATTATTTTTACAAAAATCTTAATATATATATGCTTTCAAAATTAAAAATGCTCTTAGTAAGGCAAATCCACCAAGATTAACATTATAACTAGCACAACATAGTCCACTAAATTGTGAGATCATAAGCCTTAAAATTATTTGGGTACCCACCTTTGGTACCTAAGATAATTGATGCCTTTAGCATGTTCGAGTTAAGGTTTGAATGCAATTGCAACTGTCTCACCCGTCGTTACGGCTGTGTATTAGTAATTTTTTGCCTTTTCTGGAATAGTGGTATTGGTT
>BQNB010011502.1:67352-81260 GCA_026074375.1 Tanacetum coccineum
GAAAAAAAAATTAACCAAACTGAACGACCTGATAACCGAACCGATGAACACCCTACTCTAGTTAGTCTACAAAAATTATGAACACCCTACTCTAGTTAGTCTACAAAAATTATGTTCATATGAGTTAATTTTCCTTGAAAACAAAAACATGTTCCGTTCTATCCTCAAATCAAGCATAATACTTTTAAAAATGTTCAAAATAGCCAATGTTCGCATTGGAATAAAAAATGCTTCCTATTGGTGAGGTGCCATATATTTTCTTAACTTTCATGTTATAGAAATTGCAATTTACCAGCTCATTCAATTTGTTCCTCCTCTTATTGATAAAATTTTCTTGGGCAAATTGATTCTTATAGTTTCCTACTTTTAATTTTTTACCATTTTAAGTACTCTAAAATTTTATACCAAAAGTGGGTCACTGAACATGAGATTTTATTCCATTTTAAGTACTCTTTTGATATGACACATGAGTTTTCGACCGTTCTCACCGATTTCGTATGTTTTCGACCATTTTCTCCTGATTTCGCTCGATTTTGACAGTTTTTGACCATTTACGTTCGTTTTTGACCGATTTACACTGATTTTGTCCGTTTTCGACCGATTTCATCCGTCTTCGATCGTTCTCCGCTATTTTTTACCGTTTACGACCGATTTCGTCCGTTTTTGACAATTTTCTACCATTTACGTTTGTTTTCGACCGCTTTTGACTGATTTCGTCTTTTTTTGACCGATTTCGTTCGTTTTCAATCCTTTTCGTCCGTTTTTGACCGCTTTCGACGATTTCGTCCTTTTTTGACCATTTTCGTTTGAAAAATCATTCATTTTTACCATTTTTGTCCGTTTCTGTTTCTGGCATCGCCAAATGGTGTCAACCCTTGTGAACTGATATCACAACATAAAGAGCAAACGGCGTAAAACGGTCGAAGATGGTCAAAATCAGTCAAAAACGGACGAAATCAGCCGAAAACGGTCGAAAGCGGTCGAAAACGATCGAAAACGGATAAAACAAACGAAAACGTTCGAAAACGGACGAAATGAGTCGAAAACGGTCGAAAGGAGACGAAAACGATCGAAATCGGGCGAAATCGGTCGAATACGATCGAAAACGGACGAAATCGGTCGAAAACGGACGAAATTAGTCGAAAACGAACGTAAATGGTCAAAAACTGTCGAAAACGAACGAAATCAGTCGCAAACGAATGTAAATGGTCGAAAACAGACGAAATCGGTCGAAAACGAACGTAAATGGTCGAAAAGTGTCGAAATCGTTCGAAATCAGACAAAATCGGTCGAAAACGGACGAAATCAGTAGAAAACGAACGTAAATGGTCGAAAACTATCGAAAACGGACGAAATCAGTTGAAAACGGAAGAAAACGGTCGAAAACAAACGAAATCGGTGAAAACGGACGAAAATAGCGGAAACGCACGAAAACAGTCAAAAACGCATGTGTCATATCAAAAGAGTACTTAAAATGGTATAAAACCTCAAATACAGTGACCCACATATAGTATAAAATTTTAAAGTACTTAAAATGGTAAAAAATTAAAAGTAAGAAACTATAAGAGTCAATTTGCCCAATTTTCTTTTGCAAAGTTTCCATACGCATACCATATGTGTTCATAAATGACTACATTACCAAAAGTTAGAGAGTCAAAACACAGAGACCATCCTAGTTTAAGATCCGGTCTAAGGTTAACATAACTCATACACTACTATGCATTTGGTATAACTACCAATCCCACACGCACCAAATGCAGCATCTAGTAGTAGTATTAGAAAGAGAACTACTCAGTATTTGCGAGCAGGTTTTTGGGTTGACAGCAATCCAAATCGCTTCTTCAAGAGAACTCTTTGCCTTGAAAACTTATCATCAGGTGAAAATCGAGCTACATATGGATATTGAAAAACGAAAATTAGACCAAGCATGTACCAAGAATGCCGTTTATCTTGATATTATATCGGTTAGGGAGAATTGCATATATATCTTTCCAAAAACTAATAATTGCATATATATCCAACCAAAATCTATAATTACATATATATCCTTCCAAAGACTTAAAATTATCATATGTATCCAAATGATTATTTTATATATATTTAATAGCAAAAAATATATGGTAATTAAAATTAATATATAAAATGACGATTATACCCCTTATTGCAGATTTAGTATGAATTAATCATATGCTTGCTATTAGCCATATATGCTTATTATGAATTTGTCAATTAAAATAATAATGGTTTGCATACGATTATGGGTGTGTTTGGCAGACAGCTTTTCAGAGCATTTTTGAGCAATTAGCATTTAGCATTTAGCATTAATTTTTCTGCTTGCCTGGATAGGAAGTATCAGCTGCAGTGATTTTCCATTGAGGATTTGTATTTATTTTTAAGTTGTAGGAGGGACGAATTCTAAGATGGCTTGAATTTTCTTAGGGTTTTCCTTTATGCTTCTTGTGCTAATCATGTGTCCTAAGAATTGACCCATAATTAGCTGGGTGAAGCTTCTGTAATAGCAAAAGCGAATTTAACTGATAATATAATTTCTTTGGTAGCACTATGTAATGCAGCTATTTGAACATCTAAAGAGATAAGTGTGAAGCCTATGATGTTATACTGTGATAAGATTTGTCACAATGCGAATGAACACTATCCTCCCTTTTAATTACATTGTTTTAGGTTATCCATGTAGTTACAAACAATAATATGATATGATTTATTTTACTGCTCACTGTTTTATTCTGGCTGTACATTCAAAATTTTGGTTACTTGGTTATCGTAATCTGCTCTTATATGAAATGGGTAGTAAGCATATTTAAGGAGGGTGGTAGGATAAGTTTAATTATTTAAACTCCGAGCAAACTTGTAAGGATTTTAATTTTATCATTTAGGATGTTAGCGATGAATGGTTTGATTACAACGTTACCTGAATCTAGCCCGGTTGCTGGCCCAGTGGTCGTCACATGTATTTATTTTTATATTTATATATAATATTGTTATATATATATATTTTATATAGTATATATAGATATATATATATATATTTATATATATTTCGGGTTTCCTTTTTTGCATTTTTGCTGCATATTGTACATGATATGTAGTGTCAGTCCTTGTTTTTATTGACGCTGGTGATTGTTGCTTCGCTATAAAATCTTATTCCTTCGTGATTGTCTTCGAATCGTCTAGTTAGTTAGAATGTGGGCATGAATTTTATAACTAAAGGTGTAGTGAGTAATGTTTGGTAAAATCTTTTTTTTGGCATATTATGCAAGGACAAACATTGTAACTATCAGATTTTGTTTAGAAGTGTTGTAAGCGGTATTGTTTATAGCATATTTTCCAAAATTAAAGTGTTACTGCTTCAATGCTATTTTCACCACATCTTGAATTTATCTAATTTATCATGACACCTACATTACATGTACGCAAAGTTAATAAAAAAGTGTTAAAAAGGTATTAAGAAGGAAACTTACATTCGGCAATATAAAACTCGATTGCTAGACCAATAGAAGTATGTTTTGGATGTTCCTTTTTCCTACGTTCTTTAATTTATTTCTGAACCAATTGTTCCGATAGTTCAATGTTGACTCTTAGTTAAACCTTCTTCAAGCCACAACAAGTACAAACATGCTATCATCCCACAACGAAATGCATAAACATAAGCGATGTCCATACGTTTAACATTGAGAATGAGTGAGATTGGGAATATTGCCTCTAATTTTCCACGTTGAAATCGATTAGCTGTGGCCTGCTCAACAGTTTTAAATAAATATTTCCTCTATGTAAATAAAGATTCATTTGAAATCCATATGTTACTACATATTTTATTTATAATTTTAGAGTATGTTCAGATTGTATATTGAAGATACGGTGTATCCTTATATTTCCTATTAAATGTGTAAATTGTAAAATAAAAAGCATGGTTTACGAAATTTAAAAGCACCATCTACCAATCTAAACTTTTGTATTGGATATAGATAAATCTGATACATATGTATTTTTCGTCAAAATCATTTAAGATGACGTACATACTACCTATATAGATGCATTATTTTAGGTACAATTTTTTCTTAGTGGAATAGAAGATGAGTAAGACGCACTCAAATAAATAAAGTTTCTCGTACTAACAAAATAACGACTATAAGTAAGTTCATTAAAGGATATTTGATAACTGTACTATGCATGTATTAATTTCTCGGGGATTGGTCTCAACGCGATTCTTCTGACTGTGAAAAAGTGGTTGTGGCAGCGCTCCCCAAAGCAAGGCAGTCATGCTTTCGATCCTAGATTACTGTTATTAGAAAACCAATTAGACATTTTATTCTTTGGCATCATGTATTGTACAACACCTTATAGCTATAGATACCAAAGAGAATCCTAACTTGAGACACATTAGTTTATTAACACATAACTAGTGAGCAAGAGCTCAGTAATAAATTCATCCATAAGTAACTAAACATCTCTATAAGTTAAAAAGTATCAAACATCAAGATCATAAAAAACCACCTACGGGGAGTATTGTTAAGGTCTTTGTAGAGTTTCTCATTTAGACTTGTAGCATAAATGGGTTATTTATTAACAAAATCCTTAACTACATTTTTTGAATCGGTACTTTTGAGTGACATACCGTTTGGAATTTTTATGCCAAGTATTATGGTATTGGAGACCCGCAGTAGTTTAATGACTTCTTGAGAAGTATAAGCCATAATATGTTGGCTGATGTGTAGGTGGTTCTTTTCAAGCATATACCACATACAACTTATCTGGAAGAAGCTTAAATATATATAAGATGTCACTTATTACAGTAAGATAAGCAAATATAGTGTTTTAAACGTATGTTTACGATTATTTGTTAGCTTAAGAGGGTGTTCGAGATTGCTTATTATTAGCAGATCAGCAGTTTTATGTGTTTGGATCATCCGAACTACATGATCTTATTATAAGGTATAAGTTATTTCCAATAAGTAGGTTCATAATACTATTTTTTAACGCTTATCACTCTTGTGGCTTCTTTGTACAAAATAAGCAATTTGAAACACTATTTTCTAAACTACTTATTTCTAATTTTTAAAAATAAGCCATCTCAAACACCCTCTAGAAAAAACTAAATAAGCAGATAAGTACTTGAATAAGTAATCCCAAACTCCCTCATATTCATTTCAGAAAATCCAAACATAAGACAAAAAGACTAAATTAGAACTTCTGTTTAAGCCACACATGACATTAACATATAATGAATGACTTATGTTCAACAACGAAAACTCAATATTTTCTGCATACAAACTCGATTAGAATATTCATATCCTTGAGTACACAATTAAATTTGAGTTTTCAAATGTTAGGAAAATTTGAAAATCAAAATAAAACAAAAAGTCCAATGAAAACAACCGTTCTACCTGATTTGCCTCTAATGAAAGCCCTGTTGTACCCCACTTTTCCGCCTGCTTCATCTGTTAAGAGATAAACACGTCGAAATCAGTGAGTCGCTTCAATTTAGCGTTAATATAGCAAAACGCTCTGTCATCATCGGCTTATCTGTGAAAGCAAACTTGTGAAAGCAAACTTAATATGATGCATATACTGCATTACGCTAGGCTGCCTTTTTTAAGCAAAAAAGAAACAATAAGACCTTGTGTTTGAAGCTGTCCCTTTTGGCAAAAAAGAACAATAAGACCTTGTGTTTGTCGAAAGACACACAGATTATGCTATTTCTTTCTAACTATGTATGTGGGCATCAGCATAAAAGAGGCTCAGCCTTGCGAGTGTGAAGGCGGCATCAAAAACCTGTACCGGCTGCAACCATGTGGCCGGCCCGCCAAGATACGGGTTTCAGTAAAATACGCCTCCCAACACAATAAACGCAGAAAAAGTTCATCATCGCCTCAATTACCATATTACATAACTCACTATCGAAACCATTTGTATGCGCCATAGTGTCTTCAATTGTCTTAAGAGTGCCTTCCAACGCATCCCTAATTACAGAATTCATGGTAAAAATCTCAGTAATCAAAGAAATGCAAATAATAAACTTACAGTGTGTCAAAACCTCTTTCCTTCAACGCCCATCTTGATGAAGTGTTCGGCTGCTGAGGCTCAGCAAGCTTTGGCACTTGTATTTCTTTCTTCTTGAAACGGAAACATCGGCAACCACACGCAAACAACAGACGCGTTTTGCAACCTGAGTTTGAACTATTTTCTTTGTGTGTTGGTAAAAAACATGCTTTAATTCACTACTTAAGACATATCCAAAATGAAACATACAAATTTAATACTATTCAACTATTTGTAGCAATATTATTGGTAAGGTCTTTAAACTTATTTATCAGAGTCCAATATGTTTTATGTTTATAAAATCACGTTGATAAAAATTGTTGAATATCTATAAAATAGCGCTCGTAGCTTTATGTTTATAAAATAGTGTTGATGGTAAGATAAAATAGTCATTTGCCCATTAAGAGAAAGGATAATGTCATAAAATAGCAACCTACATTGGTCAACATAGAGTTTAAGTAGTTAAACTTGTTTATGAATCGTATGAGTGATTGAAGCTACATTTTACGAACTAAATGGTTGAAGTTACATTGAGTTGTTTCATTGACATCACATTCTAACCTGAATGAAAATGATAACATAGTATGCTTATGAATTAGATGGCGTGTACGAAGTTTAACCGGCGTGCTTTGTCACGTTTTTAGTTTATGCCTTAGACCAACACCTTATGTTGATTATTAAAATGTTGTGACCAAAAAAGGGTTGATATCAAAAAAGAAAATGATGGGAAATTTATCGCGGATTAGGATTAACTTTTTAAGATTGGCAAAAGTTAAAAACATGGATAAACAGTTCGGTTTATTATTTCCGTAGATACATCCTACACCAAGCATGACACATTATCATAAAGTAGAAGGCAGTCAAGGCACCATCTAGAAACGGTATAATCTAACCAAAAAATCCATTAGCTTATAATCACTCTCCAAAGCTCTATAAACAACTTAGTTACTCAAACCATCAGTTGACGAAAGTAATTTGCCCATTTTATAACATTAAAGGTTAGGAGTGTTTGTTTCGGCTTACATACGCAGCTTATGACTTATTTGATTTTGGGTATATCTTTCATAAGCTCACTTTTTGTTGCTTATTTTAAAAATTTTCGGCTTATATAGGCGGCTTATGGCTTATTTGGTTTTGGGCTTATGTTTCATAAGTTTACTTTTTTTGATTATTTTGAAACTTTCATATAGTTTATTATGTCATAATAATTGTTGATCCCACTTCAATAGATCGAATTCCTTAAGCTTGTATAAGGATTAGTTATATTAGATAAATCTAACACAACTATAGTAGAAATTTTGTTTGAATGTATTAAAGATTATGCGGAATATAATCTTTAATATTAAGAAGAACTGTCAATGAAATAGTAATTATATGAATATATAATTCAACAAACAAAAGCTCCAATATTATTAACAATACGAATACTCTCAAAGTATTAGGGTTACAAAGACCTTGAAGCTATGATAATTCTATGAATGACTCGTATCAAACTCTATGAAAACTATATCAAACTCTATGCTCTAGGACCTCCTTTTATACACCAAGGAGTCCTAAACGGCTTACAATACTTTCCTAAGAATATCAAATCTTTTAAACAAATAAGTTATACATATCTTTTACACAAATAACTCATATAAATCACATAAGCAGTACTAACTAACTCAACAGTACTAACTTCTTCACTAGCAGCATTAACTCCTTCAGCAACATTAACTTTGTACTAACAGTAGTAACTTTTGTACTAGCAGTAGTAACTACTTACCAATTTTTCTTCTAAGTCTCTCAGCAACACTAATATGCACTAGCAGTAGTAACTTTACACTAGCAGTACTAAATGTGTACTGGCAGTACTAACTATGTTACTAGCAGTAGTAAACACTTAGCATTTTTTTCTTTGAAGTTCTTAAGCAGTACTAACATAACTGAGCAGCATTAACTCTGATATGAGCAGCAGTAATACTAGCAGCATTAAGAAGGCTTTTAATCCTAACAATCCTCCCCTAAACTTGATATTTATCTCCAAAATCATCAAGTTTGTCCATTAAAAGTTCCATAATCACTAGGAGGATGCTTTCAAACACTTCATTTATTCTTAAGATGTTTTGTGAGAAGTTTAAGAAGCTGATATGCCATTTTACTGAAATAACCCACCTGAATCTTCTTGTTCAGCATATCTGTAATTATAGGTGGTGTAAGGGGATATCTCTTTTCTACCAGCATGTAAATCATTCCAGATTGCAAACTCAAGCAATACACTCCACATGATTCAAATAGCTTCCAGCTCAAAACTTTGTACCTTTATTGCAACTTCTAGATTTCATCTTCTACATGTGGTTTAAACATTGTCTTCAAATCTCCTCATAGCAGCAAATCCATATCCTTCGCTGGTCTTGTTGATCCATATTTAGCCTTTACCAGCTTATATAGCTCTACAAATCTTCTCTGTCATCACTCTTAAGCAATTGACTAAAGACTAAGTACATCTTTGAACTTCCATCAGCTCTTATTATTTGAAAGTAGCTGTTCTTTTCTTTTTTTGTGGATCTTCCAGTCAACAATGGTTGGAGGCTTAGTAGCTAAAGGCACAACATAAATTACAACCTCTTCTTCATCTGGAATGACTTTCATTAGACTTTGAAGCTCTGCTGTGTCTTTATCCTCATCCACCTATGCTTCTTAGTACTCTCTTGTTCCAACACTTCTCCTGCTCTCTTTGAACTACCTTCCTCCAAGTCTGTTCTGAAGTCAACAAATGTATTCACCCTCTTGAAAGCTCTGTCAAACATCTTCTGAATAGAATCAAAAGATTTGTTCTTTAAGTATTTGAGCTTATTTCCTTCCATATTATTCAGGTAAGTACACATGATTTTTCTTTGTTGAGCTTGGGTTGGTGGTTTGTTACTCTTGTCTTCTGGACTTTTAGCAGCAAAGTACTTTCTTCTTTGCTCCAAGAGTTGTTGAAATAATATTGCCTTTTCTTTAACAGACAACTCTTCTTGCTCCTCTACTTGCAGTCTTTGAGCCAATTCATGACCAGCCTCAATCTTAGCTTGAATATCATCCCATCCTTCAGTCAAGGCAACATTGGCTTCATCATTCTCCCTTGCAAAAGTTTCTTTTAAGGCTTTAAACATCATCCCAAGCTATGTTGGCTTCTTTAATTTGTTAAACTTTTTCTCTTGCAAGCCTTTCTTCTTCTTCTTCTTCAGCTTTTAGGTTAAAGGCAAGTTCTACATCAAGACTGATTTGATCTTTTTTTTTCTTAGCACATAATTCTTCTACATTATCCTGTTACCTTGTCATGTGATTGTTTGGTACATGTATTGTTGTTGATGAGTTGTGGAATTGTAGGCTCACCAGGCCTCTCTGAAAACGAATTACTTTAGCTTGGTATTATGCATTTCAAAAGCTGCAAGTGCTGACCTAAGTAACTTCATCAACCAATTAAGTTTCACAGCTTTACATCAAGCTTCACTTTTCACAACCACCTCACACCACTAAGTCTTACTCCAAACAATCTGTAATCAGACTTAAAATGAGTACTAACCAAGCTAATTCCTGCATCAACGTCAATATCAGGTATCCTCCCCTGTTTGGATGCATCCTCCTCACCCAAACCTTCTTCATCAGAGGATTTCACTCTTCTAGATAAACCAACCTTGTATAATCTTTTAAGCCTATGAGTTCTTGACCTCTTACTTCTTTCAAGCTACTTGACTCTCTTTTTCAATCTAGCAATCTCAACATCTTGAGTGGTCTTTGTCTGCTTCAGCTCATTCTCCCACAGCAAGAATGCTTTTTTTTAAAACGTACAGTTATTCCATCATTCATATGTTTTTTAGCCTATCCTCACCACTTCGAAGTGTGTTACCTCTTGCGAGCAGTGGATCATTGGAAAGTTTAGATACATTCTCAAACCTAGTTTGAGCAATTATATGCCCCTAGGTTCTTCACCTAGACCACTAACGTTGAAACTAGTTCCTGTAGAAACTTGTCATTAAGTGTTGCCTTGGATCGGGCCTTATGATGTGTATCCACTGTCCTTCTTTGCTTCTAAAGCTGAAGAAGCAATAGTGGCACCCTCGCCAAACTGTCATCCTACTTCTGTAGACAGCTCAATCTGCTATAATGCATGTAGAGCCATCTAGCTAAGGTACATAAGTGCCTTTCTCTTAGCTTCCTTATTTTTTAGTCCTTTTGTGGTTGAGTATGTGAATTCAATAATAAGTGGTGTTTGAGTGGGGATCAGTGGCATTGCTGAACCTTTACCTAAATCTTCTTGATTTTGTATCACCTTTATTAGAAATATCGGGTGATACTCTCTAGGAAAAGTATTCTTATTGTGAGAGGGTCATCATAAATATCCCTTCAAGTTAAAATCCACAAAGACTTGCACAAACTTTGATACATCAAAATTTTACAACACATTCTCCAATTTCCTAAACATACCTCAATAAAAGTTAGTTTGAAAATCGAACTTCTGTTTGTACTAAACATAGATAATACAGTATGCCCTATAGTCTACTAAACTCATTCCATGCAGTAGTCTTAGAACTTAGGCATTGTAAAATAGTATGAATGAGGAATTTCCATTGTAGAGAGAAAAATGCTTTATAAAAAGTTAGCTTCTGTGAAATTTGCTCATACCCCATTAATGCAAGTTGTTCAAATATGGTAGCACTTGGTAGACAATCAACACCTTCAACATCTTCCAGTTGAATATCTCTTCTAACAATTGATTCCGTGATGATTACCTTCTTTCCATCTACTAGGGCATGTAACTGTTGTTTCCTATTGACAGTTTTGACCTTGACAGTAGCCTAAAATTGTTTAATACATGAAACATATATAGTAGGATTGATCGTTAGTGCATACTTAATATGTCATTCAGAAAATCACCTTTGTTTCAAACCCTTCTCTTCTTGAGATTTAGACAAAACGCTACATATGTGAGTTTCGCAAACAGTTAGGATTCCCATTGTGTTGAGATTTGATAATTTAATGATGAAATTGAGAAGGGGTAGTATGATTATAGAGTATTTGAAAAGATGAAATCGATTAAATTAATATTGAAACCCGTAATCGAATATTTATAAATACCATCACAACCTTAACTTTTAAACCCGCATAGAAACGCTAGTAGTAGTTAAGTTATGCCTGAGCACATTAATATTTAGTACCAGCATTAACTCCAATTTTCATTCCAACCAACGCTTTACCCATCATCAATATAACACTTTTCTTGAGCTTAACTGCAAAATTTTATCGCAAAAACCAAGAAAACACAAGCCATAACAGATTTTCACATATCACAATATAATTATACACAATATTAAGTATAACTAACAACATTAACTCAGCAGTATAATATACAATCAGTTTTCTAATTAAACATAGTAGCAAAAAACTTTTAATTGACAAGCATAACAATACTAAATCATACAAAACTCTACAAAAAACAATAAAGAGATAAAGATTTTAGATGATTTTAACAGTCTAATACTAGCAACAGATAATTGAAATATACTTTCATCAAAAGCTTTGGTAACAAATCAGCAACATCTGTCAGTAGATTTAACCAATTTATGCAATTTCTTTTCGATGTGTAAATCCAAATAAAATTATTCTGATCTCTAATGCTTTATGTTTTTGAATGAAAAATAGGATTTTTAATTATTGCAAATAGAACTGTAGTAATCAAAAAATCTGTAACATGAAATGTACCTTATAACAAGTAGTAGATTAGTGAATCTAAAGCACTTATCCACAACAACTTAAAGCAGCCACATAGTTCACTTCTTTAATGTATTTGCAACCACTGTCTGTTCTTGCACTACCATGATATTAGACTACATTCAAAAATTTGACAACCTCCTGTTGTAGACTTCCTATCCAAGGTTGCTCCCACATAATCACTATCATGTAAGATGCTACCAACTCAAAAGGGAGAATCTTTTGATACCAAAGGCCTAATTTTGGTTTACCTTATAAGAACCAAAATATACTTTTTCACACATAAAGATGTGAATCCTTTAGATTGACTTGTATCTAGAACATGCCTATACTATAAACATGATGTCAGGTCTTAAAGTGAAGATACACATGAACCAATCTTTGACCTATGACATATAAACTTCTACTTCTTCGCCATTTTTCATCCATGAGCAAGATTTTGATTTATATTGGTGTTGCTTGCATCCTTGACTCTGTAAACCTAATTTCATTAAAATTTCATCAACATATTTATCTGACTAATAATAATGGTCATCCTTCCCTTGGTGCTTCACTTGTAATCCTAAGAAGAATGTAAAGTTCTCCCATAAACTCAATTGAAATTTCTCATGCATCAACTCTTAAATGTGCAATGCACACTTCTATTTGTAAACTAGAAGATGATATCATCCACAACACATGAGACCTAGGAATATATAATCACCTTTTGTGCCTTTGATGAAATAAGGTGCTTGTCATTTTAACCTCTTGAAATCTCATTGTCCAACGAAATATTTTGACAGGTTTCATACCATGCTCTTAGACTTAATGTAGTCCATACAGTGAACCTTGTACACTCTATCAGGAAAGTCTAGATCTTCAAATTTGGGTGGTTGACATACATACACCTCTTCTTCAATCTTTCCATAGAGAAAAGCACTTTTTACATCCATTTGATACACTACAAAATCTTTAAATGAAACACAAGCTAAAAATAGCCTAATTGCTTCAATTCTTGAAACATGGGCAAAGACTTCATCATAGTCAATCTCTTCTTCTTGTATGTACCTTTGAGCAACCAATCTTGCTTTGTTTCTTATTACAATTCCCCTTTCATCCTTTTTATTCCTGAAAACCCATTTAGTGCCTATAGCCCTTTTTCCATTTGGTAAATCCACTAAAGTCCAAACTTCTTGTAACTTGAATTGTAGAAGCTCTTCCTGCATAGCCTCTATCCAGCTTGGATCCTTCAATGCATGAATTACCTTTTTGGGTTCTTCTTGTGATAAAAAGCAAGCAAACAAGCAGTTTTGAAGGTCTTTATAGTTTGTTCTTTGTTGAATAGTACTAACAAACCCATGTTCCTCCAAATTCTTTGACATTCTTCTTTTTTGTATAGCTGATTGCAAATCTCCAATCACTTGATCAAGAGGATAATCTTTATGAATTCTTGTAGTTGGAATAGGACTGACTTGGATTGATGTATCCAAAATATTCATGTCAGCCTCTACATCAACATCTTCATCATCATTTGAGAGGTCAAATATGCTGATATCTTCCAAAGCAGACATATCTGGATCAACTAGAAGTTCAATGCTTGTTTTTCTACCAACAACATTAACTTCATTTGTGCTAGCAGCATTAAAATTGTTAGTGTTATTAACATTATCTTCCTTATTTTGATCAATGTCTTCACTATCTTTTCTTAGATCTTCATCGACCTTCTTTCTATCATCACTTGAAGGTTTGGATCCATCATCTTGAGAACTCTTTGGATCTTGGGAAAATGGTGGATCAGCAGTCCATAATGGTAGCAAAATGTAATCTGTGACAGGTTTTGTCTCCTTTCTAGCTTGACCTTCATTATCACTTGCTTTTGTACCTGCAAAACCATTAGACTGTGTACCTGCAACAATTGGCTCATAATTCATTGTTTTTGTTAGTGCATCAATATCAAATAGCCAATCTGGTCCACTACCTATAGTATTAGGTATATTCTCACTAAATCTAATATGCAAGTTTTCTTCCACTATCCTTGTCCTACTATTGAATACTGATATGTGTTTAATTACACATACCTTTTACCTTTAAAAACAAGTTAAAATAACCAAAAACGGACTTAAAATGCCAAAAATA
>BQNB010011503.1:12374-81260 GCA_026074375.1 Tanacetum coccineum
ATCTATTGCTGTGTATTACGAAGTAACACCCCATTTGGTATTCCGCTGCGCTGTAAGTGATTTTTGGGGGTGTTACAGGAAACCCTAATTCGATAAAAGAACGCGTAAGTTATTAATTGAAGAAAAATCCTTGACTTTCCCCATAACAAAATTATCAAGGTCACGTTCCACCACACATTCATCATCCAAGACCATGGCAGGAGACGAGGCTATATGATTAAAATTATTAGGGTTACCTTTTAAAACCGAAGCAAATGAAGAAGCCCCATTAGCAGCATGTCTAGTTGAAATATTTGGCCGAGAGGAGTGGATTGGAGGACGATCAAACCGAGCAATATTTGCGTGTAAATGCATGCGACCAATCCATAAAGTGCACAGGTTACCCACAAGTCGATCAACATTTTCTACCTTAATAAATCGAACAAACGCAAACCTTTTCCCCGCTTTCGATTTGCGATCAGAAATGAAAACATCAACTACAGTCCCATAACCTTTACACACCTCCCATAGATCTTTAGATGTAGTGTTGTCCGGGAAATTCGTAACAAAAATAGATTTGGAGATCAACCGTGTGTGGTCGACGTTACTGCGAGCCCTAGCCGCCATAAGAAAAAAGGAAAATTATCTTGAAACCAATGGAACAGTAATCGAACACCCAAAAACCTAATGATTATGTCGAATCAAATAAAGAACAATTAAGGACCCGATCAAAAAGAACCAACCCTAAAAACTCAAAAATCAAATGAATGATATTCAATCAGAATTAGAGGATCGAAAAATCCGAAACCCTAACCCTAAAAAATACGTCGAATCTGATCTATGAATTAAGGGAGCATTAATCAAGATTAGATCACTTAAATCGAGCGTTATTTGATGAATGATAATCAAACAGGCTAAAGAAGATCGATCAAATGAAGAGAATCTTTTGAAATCGCCATGGCCTCTCCACTTTTGAAATTCAAACAGTTTGACTGGTTTGAATGGATTTGGTTTATCATATGTATTGTGTTATTGATTCATGGTGATGAATTTTGATATGTATTTTTATCGCTTTTCTGCATATAATGAATGATTCACAAATTTATCATATGACTATAGCTTTTTCAAAGTGACTTAGTTGTTTATCGAGTCATTGTCATTATAGCTATGTAAAAAGCTTTTTATGCCAAGGGGATAAACAACCTCTCAATAAAGCTTTCTTGAAAATAGTGAATAATCCTTCTTTTGTTTTACCCTCGGAGATGCTCACATGGTGTTTCCCTCATGATTAGATGAAAGTTAATTTAAGTTACTTATTATATTATGGGTAATTGTGTGTTATGTCTTCGTGTTATTGATATCATCAACACTTTTTTCTTATAACTTACAACGTGAGAGTTAATTGCAAAAAACCGTACTTTGGTTTAATAAAATCGCAAATCCAAATCTTTTCAAAAAGAGCAGAATTAGTCTCAAATAGGAATCTTTTTATTACAAATTATCGTCTCTGAATTTTATTATATTTTTTCATACGTACTAATAACATAGGTAATATCATGATTTAAATAAGTTATAACCATAGCATTATGAATTGAGTCTATTTTTTGTGGTTTAAAAATGAAGCGAGTATTTTTTGTATACCAATTCATACATCTGCAAGAACAAGGCTTGAACAGCCTCACTTTTACATTCTCACCACAAACCTACCCCTCCCATTCAGCCACCAGTGGACACACCCCACACACCTTCCCACAGCCCTGCTCCCCGGTTCACCTCCACAAAACATCACACACCATTAACCAGGTGGTCACAAGTAACTCAGGTTTACTTGTCAGGCAAATATCATTAACATATTATGAAAAGCCTTAGAGCCTTGCCTATACATGTTAAACAAAATGTTCTCATTTGCCATGCACCAAAAATCACCACTATTTTTTGTAAACATGTCCTTCTATGCACAAACGTTCGACTGTGATTTTTTCGGGGTTTTCGGGGGGTGGGATTAAGGGTTGCCGGAGATTGTGGATGGTGGTCATTAGTGTTTTGTCGGAAGAGTATTTTGTTAATAGTTAAAAAGAATGATATTATATTGTTATTGGGTTATGGGGTATGTGTAATAAGATGTAACGAGTTTTATATGGTAGTTTGGTACCGGACCGGACCGAGGGGTTTTTGTTAGTTTCAGTCTCGGTCTGGTCCGGTCCGTGTCTACCATAACCGAAGATTACCCGAGTAAGTTCGGACCGAAGACCGTCCGGAACCGGATACGGAGTACCATTTCGTTGGTCTCGGACCGGCGTTTTTGGACCAAGTCGTCCGGTCCGGTCCGTCTTGGACCCTGTCACCCATAGTATATACAGCGGGGATTGCCCGCGCGATGCTGCGAAGGCGTTATTTTTTTTTGGCTGGTTTATTTTTGGTCTCAAGTTTTTTACTTTGGTTTTTTTTGCTTATATGGCTTTTTGTTGGACCTTATGTTTAAAGGTTTTTTTTTTTTTTTTGCTATTTGGGTTTTTTTTTATGAGATTTGGGTAAATATGTGTTAAGCATGATTGCTCGCGCGTTGATGCGGGGCGTTAATTGATGTGAGGCGTTAATTTTTTTTTAATTTATTTATTTTGTGCGGGTTTATTTTCCGGTCTCATGTTGAATAGTTTTTTTTATACGAGCTTCTGTGCTTAGGCGTCAATGTCGTGGGTATTTTTGTTTGATAATCGTATTTTCCTATTATTTTTTCATTTTGCTGTGAGAATTGATTTGTAAATTTTTTTAAGTAATCAAAATATAACATTATTTAACAGTTAAGTTCAATAGTAAAAAAAGTAAGCCATGCGTATTTTTACTTATTTTCGTATATTAACATAGTACCTGCGTAATGCGATGGCGGGTACTCGGTGACTATTTGTGTGGCGAATAAATGTTACACTCTTACTCATCAAGTTTGTATTCAAATTAATGTTAAAGGTGTATAAAATTTGAACCAGTTGTAAAAAATTTGAATAAAAATAAAATGAACCCACTAAAAATAAAACAACTAAATTTATAAAAATATATAAAAATAGATGTTGAATTAAAGAGCACAAACTTTTAAAAAACATGATGAAATTAGGTCATAAAAAAATAAACAGATAAAAAGATATTTCAATTTAAAAATAATTGTTGTTTTTAATTAAGAAGTGACACATGTCACTTTAAGATGTGGTTCCTTAAAATGAGATGGATAATCAAAATTGCACATCCTTATCATAATAGTATAACAAAAGATAATATTTCCATAACAAGCATGTTTAAAAGTCTGAATTTTAAGCCTTTGTAAAAACAAGCATGGGCGTTATTTTTTTTCATTTTTTTTGTTTAGCGTAGGACGGTTTTTGACTGCATAAGAGCTAGACCTTCCACGCATTGTGGCGGAGCTTGTTTTTTTGTGATTTGATTACATAGCCCGCGCGTTGCCGCGGGGCATAATTTTTTTCGAATCTGTTTCGAATTAATATTGAATGAAAATGTGTTCACGTGTTGTGGCGAGACTGACTTGTATATTGCAATATTGGACTCGTTTTGTTCTCAATTTGAAGATCTTTCCGCGAGTATTTTTTTATCTAAATGAATCGATAGATATGTGTTATATATTTGATAAATAAAGTTTATTATATAAAAAAGTCGTAAATAGTTAAAAGTTGAGGGTACGTTTTGTAATTTTTTTCCTATTTATATTAAACTTCAATATTTTTTATAAAATTGTGCGTACGTCAGAAGCATTGCAATATTGAGCTTGTTTGGTTCGCAATTCGAAGATCTTTTCGCGGGTATTTTTTTATCTGAATGAACCGGTAGATATGTGTTATATATTTGATAAATATAGTTTATTATTTAAAAAAAATCGTAAATAGTTAAAAGTTGAGGGTACGATTTGTAAATTTTCTTTTTTATTTTATTTATATTAAACTTCAACATTTTTTATAAAATCGTGTGTATGTCGGAAGCATTGCAATATTGGGCTCGTTTTGTTCGCAATTCGAAGATTTTGCCGCTGGTATTTTTTGATCTGAATGATTCGGTCGATATGTGGTATATATTTGATAAATAAAGTTTATTATATAAAAAAGTCGTAAATAGTTAAAAGTTCAGAGTGCGTTTTGTAAATTCTCTTTTTTAAATTTATTTTGAGCCGAAGAAGCTTACTTTTTCTACTGTGGGCCGTTGTTTGAGCTAGAAATTTGCGCAATTGTAAAACGACATCAAACGATGTCGTTTTTTTGGGTTATTAGTAAATAAACAATCAGGATTATCCGCGCGTTGCTGCGGAGCGTTAATTTTTTCGCGCGTTGTTGCGGGACATTATTTTTTTTTGTATTTTGTGCGGGTTTATTTTTTCGGTCTCATGTTTAATAGTTTGTTTTTTTATATGGGCTTATGTGTTGGGCCTCATGTTTAAAGGTTTATTTTTTTTTTGGCTATACGGGTTTTTTTAATATAATTTTATGGGATTCCGTGTGCCTTAAATGACAATTGCGCGTTACTGCGGTACAAATTTTTTTCGGTCTCATGTTTAATAGTGCGGGTTCATTTTTTCGGTATCATGTTTAATAATTTTTTTTTCTTATATGAGTTTATGTCCCGCGCGTTGTGGCGGGGCGTTAATTTTTTTTTTTTGGCGAATAACTTTTCGCGTGTGTTTTTTTATATTACCTACTTGTATGTTGCACGTTATTATACTCACGCCACAAATGTTGAGTAAGTAAAAAAAATCTAAATGGGCCGGCTCAAGCATAAAGCCCAAAATGAAAGCCAAAAAAGAGCCTAAATAGAAATCTCATAATTAGTATATCGTCTAATGGTTCAATTACAAATATTGGTTTTAGTTTTGACTTTTATTAGTCAATAAGGAGGCTCGATTTTGCCATGTGAGAAAATGAAGATTTCTCATTGTTCCATTTTGATTTTTAATTAAAGATACCTTTTACAATTAAGTTCCTAAATGAGTGTTTTTCTTTTTTGTATTAAAGATCTTTCCAAGTTTCACTAATATATACTAACAAGAATTTTGTTTTAGAGTAAAAAAATCACGTATGTTTTGAGACTTGCTGCAAATTAGAGCAAAGGGTGTTATGGCATGACAAAGCCATGCCATTTGAGCGTCACTATGACCACGTCACTGTCACATCATTTCAACACAACAACTCACAATACCCCTTTCTTCATAACATACCCTCATCCATGTCATTTAGGCCTCACCACCCATTATTTTATTATTTTTTATTGTGACACTTTTTAAAATTTTAGCTTTGAATGTGGAATTTGACTTCAAAATTGATTTAACAGTCTTTGGTCCAGATACAGGTCCAGCACCAGCTAACTTCTCCAGTGGAGGAAGATGGGTGTTGTAGACTAAAGATTCATCAGCTGAATCATACTCAGTAGCGCTGAAGAGTCAGCGATAGCAACTGAAGGATCAATTATTGTCACGTGTGACTCAACTGGGAGGATTCTACCAGTGTCATGATTAGGCAAAATAAATCATTCAGCTTCAGATAACCAAGGTCTTTCAACACCTAGAATGGACACTTTTGTGTCATCGGCTGAAGATTTTACAAAGACTAAGTCTTTTTGCCCAGAACTGGAGGGATCTTCAGTGAGTTGATCAACTCTCAAAATTCTTTTCTTTTGATTAGGAAGTTGTTCACTGATACACTGATTAAATTTATTAGAAATGTTTAGCCATGTTTCAGTAATTGTTGTAAGCTCTTTCAGTTTTTTTCTTAAGTTTTGATTCTCTTTGAGAATTTCAGTGTTTGCATGATGCATTATAAGAAAATCAAGTTTTGCTTGTTTTAATACTAATAACTGTTCTTTGCATGTATTCAGCTCTTGAATAAGATCTCTATGTTTTAACAAAAGATTGTTTCTTTGTTCTTCAACATAATTAAAATCAATACACAAATAATTAAGAAAGGCTTTTCTATCATCATTTTCTTTCATAATAAGAAGAGTGTGTACCTTTTTCATTAAGATCTTAACTTATTCACCATTTCTAGCACTTTCTTTGCCGACAACAACACTTTCATCATCAGCAAGTGACATGAGAACTTTTACTTCAACCATTTCATTGTTATTTGATGACACATCTTCTTCATCCCATTCATAAGCTTCAACAACAAGAGCTTTGTTCTTGACCAATAATGATTTGGGTGCTGAAGTACTTGAACTGATGAGTGCTAGCTTAGCCTTTACCTTGATTTATTTGGCCTCAAAGTCTTTTCTAGGCCTCAACTCAGGTTTCTGTTGGGAGGAACTGAAGAATATTGGTTGAGTGTTGTTTTGAAAAGGTGATGAGTATGAAGGAACTAAGTCTTTGAGAAGCAATATTTTGCAAAGTGACTTTTTCCTCCACATTTGTGGCATATAGTATCATCAGTTGCTTTTGCACTACTGAACCTTTAAGACCTATTTTTGAAGAATCTTTTAGATTTGGCTAAAAAAGCTCTTTCTTGATATTCCTCTTCAAGGTCATTCAAGTATTCTTCACTGCTTCTTGTATCCTTTCATCATCAGGACTATCTTGAAAGTCCTAGACAATAGAGGTTGAGAAGAAAGCAATTGACAAAGGGGTTGCAGTAGCAAGATATTTTTTCTTTTCAGTTTCATAGATATTATCTATGAGGTTTTGTTCATATTTTAGTTTACCAAATAGAGAAGCAAGCTCATATTCTTTAACATGATTGGTGTTTCTAAGACTTTGGCAAAAACTAAGCCGCTTCTTTGGCAACCCATTAATAAAACATGTATTTATCTCAAGTTTTAAAAGTTGAATACCATCATTTACTAATTCATTCATCAAAGCTTTATATCTGGTGAAAGTTTGTGTTAGATTTTCACCTTCTTTGAATTTGAAGGTATTGTAACACAACTTCAGGTCCACGACTCTACTTTCTTTCACATCAGAGGGGCCCTTATGATATAGTATCATGTATTCCTAGGTAGATTTAGTTGTTTCACAGTTGATGACAGAGTTCATTTGGTCATCTGAAAGGACTAACAAGATGAGAATTTTGAGTCGTTGATCTAAGTTAGCGGCCTTTCTTTCGTCACCTTTCCATTTTCCTTCAGGTTTCCTTTGACCAACTGTCATAAGGACATATAAACCATTGAGAAGAATGTTTTGAACTGAGGTTCAATACCAACTATGTGGTACATGAATCTCTTCTTCCAATTGGTGAAATTTTCCACCTCTAGCATAGGAGCATCATTTAACTGGCCACCCCCATATTCAAGAGTCTGTGGTACTTCTGCTGCCATTTTTAATGCATCTTGATTTTGAAAATCTTTTAAGCAGTTATATAAAAACTTTTGAAAAGGTTTTACAAATCAAACTGCTCTGATACGACTTGTTGGTTATTTAAGTGCGATATTAGGTTTATCAAGTTAAACTAATCACATTCCATGGCAACAAAGTGAGTTTTAAACAGATATAAGTAAACAATATAATGAACAAGTTTAAAACGCACATAAGTAACTTTTCAACGTATAGGTTCTTATTAGAACAAAATAAAAAATCTATGACGCACCTTGCTTGCGGAATAGCAAGGTGATTGAATGACAACTAGGGTGTGATCTCCTTCTAACTTAAACTCTAACCAAAGTTATGAGTTTAAGAAAACAAACTATTTGACTAGAACTGAAGCTTCAGCTTCAGCAGTTTTGTTCAGTTTGCTTGAGAGATAAATGTTCTTCAATGTGTTTCACATTAATTGGAAGAGATAGCATTTACTCTTTACATCTCTTTCTTTTTATAGGCAAAGGATTTAGGGTTTACAAGTTTAACCTATGACACATGTCATACATTAGATGGGTGGTTGAGATACCATTTAATGCACGCATGCTTTGAGGTACTAGGTACAGTCCTTTAGGAAAAGTAGTTGTACTTCTATACCAAATTTAGAAGTATACTTTCTCAAGGAGATTTGCTTTATTCATTTTGACATAAAGCAATCTTTTTCCCGCCTTGTAAACCTTCTAGAAGAGAAATATTTTATTTCAGCTTCTAAGAGGAGATCGACATCGTTCAGCGTGGAATTGTCAACCAAGCCAAACTGAAGCTCTTGCTAAGGTCTTCTTCAGTTTGTGAACCGCTACATAAACTAAAGTGAAGATGATCTTGATCTTCTA
This sequence comes from Tanacetum coccineum, assembly GCA_026074375.1. Lineage (NCBI taxonomy): Eukaryota > Viridiplantae > Streptophyta > Magnoliopsida > Asterales > Asteraceae > Tanacetum > Tanacetum coccineum. The sequence goes on from BQNB010011503.1 coordinate 20,520, forward strand.
AGTACCCGAAGAACTGAAGCTGAAGTGTCTTCAGTGAATACAAGTTGAACTGTCTTCAGCTTGTTTATACTTAGGTGATTTTATATTTAATTCTAACGAGAGACTAAAGGGCTCAGGAACTGACCCAACAGTTATTTTAAAAGTTTTGCGATGTGTTACACTATTTCTTACTTGGACAATTTGTGTGTTTATATGGCTATATATGTGTGTGATTATGTACTTGAATGCGAGAGGTAATTTACCTTCAGGAAGAGACACCCATTATATCTAGGTAGGGTACCCAGTATGTCACTAGGAAGATGCACCCAATGTTCTATTATGTGATTTCTTATTGTGTGATAGTACTAAATGCCGTATATGCATATCTTCTCGCTTTTGTCCTACTTAAACTTTATGCACAGCAAGTGGGTTTGTTACTTAAACCTACGAGCTCACCAACTTTATGTTGACGTTTTTGAGTATTCATTTTTAGATAATCAAATTACTGTGCCTAAAGAGGAGTAGAGCCTTCTTGGATTGCTTAGAGAGACTTAGGACGTAACCCTCGTGGGTTACTTATCCCTTGTACTTCTTGCATTTCTATCTTTATGTTTACGTTGACTATTTAACCTTATTTGTACTTGTCCCAGGTTGTGGGATTATGACTATGTAGCTATGTTGTTGTGGTATTGACTATCCACGATACAAGTCTCCACTTATGTTGGGAGTCGTCATGACACGTTTATGTTAATCTTTCATCTAGTGAATTTCTCTATTGTCTTATATCAATGTGTTATGACGATCTTGTCCGTTACACCTCGTGTTTCCGCCTTAGACGGGGTGTGACAGATTGGTATCAGAGTTATTGGTTATAAAGAACTAGGTGGTTTTGACCTAGACTATAACCTAAGTACCCTCATATAGTATGCATAATAGGAAATATGTGTGCATTTACGTATATGTGTATAGCTTGTGAATCGTTAATACATACGTGAGTTTTCTATGTGCTATTTGAAACACTCCTAAAATGCAATGACAATAAAGGCATGCTTATGTGATGTAAGTATTATGATGTCTGGCCAACGTGATAATAGCTAGATCATATAACATGGATTTATTGGGATCATAGGATGCCTCGAGGAAATTTCTAGGATAGTAAGCGTAGGTAAGATAGAATCTTAGTAGGCTTTTACGACATCGTTAGTAAGTCATAGTCAGCTTGTTGCACATCGCATTCTGAACCAATGTGTCAGAGTACATAGTCAGTTAACCCATGAATGAACCCCTGATGTGTCATCTCAATTGTTGTTTCGTCATATGATTACGACCTTAGGGACAACTTATGAAACAAAAGTACTACTAAGGAGTAATAACCTTAGGATTTTGAGTAAATCGTTTGTGTTGACCATTATAACAGTTTTCTTCCTGATGATCGTGTTTCGGAGATGGTACTGATTCGTTTAAGTCAAAGTCCTTCTGTAACAAAAATATACTAGTAAATTGTTCTTTCAAAACCTCTTAAAATATAAAGCATTAATAAATTGTTTCAGACGAAAATTTGAAACACCTTGCGAGTACGAAAATGGACGAGAATAAATACGAAGATTTTTCTGATGCCACGAGACATTTCGAAGACCTATCAGGACTACCTCCCCACGTCAGCCAGTTGAATCTCGTACAAGCTTAATTCTTGGAACTACACCTATTACGGGATTTCCGTACCCGTTTGATGCCTTCTGAAATACAAGAGCTCCTCTATTCCAACACTTCAACACTCTCACCCTCTCTCAAATACTTTCCAGCCCTCTTCATTAAGAACGTGCATTGATTATAGTAAATCAAACAAGTGATAATCCAGTCGACCAAATTAAGCGGTGCTAAACCTTTCTTCCTTTCAAACAAACGAAATTGAATCACGGGAGTGACACCTTAGTGTTCGTTATGAGAAAACCCTTAAGTCAACGTTTAGGACTAAATACACTCATTTTTATTCTTAGTTTCGCCATTATTACTATCTAACGCGATGAATACATTCATGGAATCGGGAAACATAGTATAGAGACCGTTACTAGCTAAGTTCGATACCTACTTATTTGTGAGACAATGAAGATTCGTGGACAACTTTCGAGACTTCCCACATTCGGTTAAGACTCCCATATCTATTCCCTGTCTATTACCTATTTATTCCCTATCTATTACCGTACACATTTCGACGACATACCTACTTATCGACGACATACCTATATATTACCGTACACATTTCGATTAAGACGTCCCACACTTGTAGATCTTAAGCCATTAATACCCCTGCAGAACCCTAAAGATGATTTTCTTTGCTAGGCTACCTCGCTGTACAATTTAGAAAAAACCCCCCCTATTCAAGCTTCTCAAAATCTCTCAACCACTAACGGTGTCGAGTAACTACGCTAAGAATCTCTTTCGGGTAATAATAAGAAGCGTCATAAACATTGAAGTGTAGGCCAACCAACGCAGGATCGGATTGCATACTAATTTAGAGGAACAAGATTATCTCCTACTCAACAAGACAACGCAAGGAACGTCAGAAGAACTACACGATGCGCGACTTGGAGCTGGGAACCGTTATTATTGCACTTACGGCTTGGAGACACTAACTATATGGTACGAAGAGTACGATGATTACTGACCATTAGATCCTTCCGCATCTCCTCGACCTAAAAATGCTCAATGTGAGACAAAGGAGATGAGTGGAACTACAAAGTGATTCAAATTGTAAATTCTGGCATCATCTAGGCAAAGCAAACATCGTAGCAGATGCTCTGAGTGAGGAGGCAAGATTGAGACCCTTACGAGTACGACCATTGGGAATGCTAGTCAAACAATTTTGAAACCTTACGTACTGGAATACTCAAGGTGAAGAAATGAAGGACGAGAAGAACATTCAGATCTTAATACACTTTTAAAAGCTCAAGGAAACCTTGATTTCTCCATAGACACCCATTAGTGTTGCAAGAATTGGTTTTTGAGCAACCCCATGATTTAACCAATTCTTCATAAACGTTGAGCTTTTTAACAATTTATAACTTAATCTTAAGACAGTTCTTGTTTAATGAGTGCGAGATTAAGTTAGACTCAAGTTGTTTCCTAGCTTAAGGTTTTGAGGAATTCGCTCAAGGACAAGAAAGGCTTGAAGGACGTGAATTAAAATTTGACCTGTTGGAGTCTGGTATTTAAGGAAAGAGTTTGAATCCCGAGAACTAGTGATCTGAGGGAAGTTATCATGAGGGCAATCCATAGACCTAGATTTTGATTTTTCTAGTGATAAGATGTATATGTATAAAAGGTAATACCATCGATGGTCGGGGATGTAGGAGGATAACGCCATGTATGATGGAGCATTGTCTGACTTTCATGAAAGTCAAGGCCAAACATCTTAAACAGTCTAAATAGTGCGACAACACAAAATTCCATATTAGAATTAGAAACAAATATCCAAGGACCTACTAACCAAACAGCCTCGAGCTACAAGAAGAACATGACTTAATGGAAGTAGTAATGGATTGACTAACGACATCAGCGCATTTGAATCCTGTTCATGAAATTTAGTGCTCATATACCACCATTCAGATAGAAGTAGTCGCCTTTTGTCACGATGTTGGTACACACTAGGACTATTTAGGCGTACAATTGAATTTAACACTTGAGTGAGCGAACATCTAGACCTTAAAAACATGCTTCGAGCATGTGTAATACGGTTCTACATAGGTTGAGACAGTCGTTTACTTTAGTTGAGTTTCTTGTAACAACCTTTATACGATTAGTACAAAGGAACATCCCATATGAAACATTGTATGAGCATACGCGTTGTTCACCACTTATTGGTTAGAAATATGAGATAAACCGTTGACATAACCCTCCATTATCCACAAACATGTTAGAAGGAACTCGACTATCATAGAAGACTCAAAATCCTTCTTTTCAAATACTTTAAGCTAGGCTAATCACTATATTTCTTTGGACCAAATATGTGTTTATAATTGCGTATGTGAGCATTAGTGTTGATCGTATCTATTTTTGAATTCTATTTTCCTATTAAGCCAATAGTCTTAGCTCCAGCTAGGAGTTGAGCTCCTGCTAATAGTCGTCGAAAGATTATTTGATGCATCCTAACAGTCTTAGCGACTTGTTGGAAGGCCACATTGACGCGTAACCATTTTTAGTACCTAAAGCCTACTTGCATATCTTATTGTACTATAAATGCCTTGTGTGGTCTTGATTGATGGTGATTCTTAGTTAAACCCAAAGTCGAACCGATTCTTCCAAAACGTTGAGCTTGGTAACAACTCATATTAAATTCCTAAGTAGTAATAGTTGAATTTCGGGACAAAATTCTTTTAAATAGGGGAGACTGTAGCAAGTGCCGTGTTCAGATTTAAATTTATCTAATTACTTGAGCCTTTTATTATTGTTTCGTGAGTATTTGATTTTTATGTGAAACCTTAGATTTACCGCATTTTGGCAAAACGTCTTCGGATGCGTTCTGAGTTTTGAGTAAATATAGTCTACGCATGACTAGCATGTTACGTCTTACGGACATATTTTATATGTCGCGGGTTTAATTTTTACGAGTTATGTAAAATACTCCTAGTGAATATTACTTTGCATGCATGCATGCATGTGTTTACCTTAAATCACCAAATATCTAAGATATTATATGTGAGTTCAAATTTTAAAATTTTATTTGGTCCCCCTCTCCTCTTGGTTGGTTCGTCCGCACCCCACACACACCACACACATCACATTTTTTTGTGGTTGTCTCCCTTTGGTACTAAGGCATTCCATATTTTTCTCACTTGTGTCTTCCAACAAACTTGAAACCACACTCATCCTAGGATTCCTTATTCCCTTGGTGTGTATACATTGAATGTGTGAGCACACATTCATTTATTCATCCATTTCTTACACAATAAAACACACACAAGCAAAATTTATCTCTCTTTTCTCTCCTTTTCTTGGGTCGGTCAAAACACACACAACACCAACTCTTGGTGTTTGTTTTTTTTGATCTCAAATACTGGGTTGCATTTGATGCTAGTGATTCTTTTGTGGTCATATTCAGGTTAAATACAAGATCGTTTTCGGGTTATTATATATCTTTTCTTTACATTCTTGTAAGAAACTCTCATCTTCTTTCATACATATTTAACATATTCTCATCTACGCACACATCTCCCTACCATGTTTGTGTAAAAAGGTTTTTTAAAGATACTAGCAAAATAAAAAGGGTTGTACAACTTGTTTATGTTTTGAACACTTTCTTGATATTATTGTACTTTTAGGTTAAGATTGTGATTATAAATGTAAAAAGTAGTTCTTGGTATAAATCGGTGGAAGAAATAGGTAGTCTTGGAGTTGTTTGAGTGTTGGTATAAATCGGTGGAAGGGATTTAGGCTAGAAATGAAGTTGTGATGTTTGCGGCTAAATAAATAGAGTAGTTTTGGTATAAAATACTTGTTGTCCGAAAATGTTATGGGGAAAAACGAGTGGTAAAATTTACTTTGAGCAGTCGAAACGTTAAAAATATGTTAGTATACTTAAATACGAACGCATGGGTATAAAAATCGTTAAAATCCAACTTAAAACGAGTGAGTTACGACCAAATGAAGTTCGGATAAAAACTAGTAACTTTTCAGCAAAAACTGTTTTAAACACATTCTGTCCAGTTTACGTTTTTGGGTTTTTGACCCATTTTGAGTCCGAGTCGGGTAAAACTTCTAAGAGAAAACTTGTAAAACGGGATTTTTCCTTGAAATTCGCTTTTGACCATTCTGTGAATCCTTATAAAGAAAGAGTTGCACCTTTGTAAAGTCGGACTAAAATCTAAAAAATTTATGAACTTTCTGCGTAAAAATGTGAGCTGTTTGAAACTTAAAAGAGGTTTTTGGGCGTTTTCGAGTCTGAATGAGCTATAAAATCCTTAACAAATATTGTAGTATCACTTATATATTTCTTATGTGCGTCAGAAACTTTCTAAAATATTGTTAAGTAAGCGAGATAGGATTTATTAGAGTTGATAACTTAAAAATAATAGTAATGAATATAACGACGAATAAGAATTGGTAACTAAACTTTTGAAAGGTTACTTAGCGCATTTTAGGCGAGATATAAATCAAGCGGAAATATTTAGAAAACAAATAATGTGCGGGATTTTTAGAGATCGATAAAATAGTAACTTTTGTTTTAGCGTCAAAACTTATAAAAACCATGTAACTTTTACGAGATCGCATTTTGACTTATATACTAAACGCAAACATGTTCGGGTGATGAGAACTTTATAAAAATCGCATATGCATCTTTTCGCTATCGTTGGCTAGTACTTAAAACGCACTATATTCCAACTAGGTCGCGTTTAGGACATTCGAGCTCATCCTTCACTTGTTGATTTATTCCGATTCACTGTTTGCTTAAAGTGACTCTTCGTAGTCCCTTTTTACTTATGTTTTTCTAGGGGGAAAATGATACTCAAATGTTATTTTAAAAGTTTTGCGATGTGTTACACCATTTATTACTTGGAAAATTTGTGCGTTTATATGGCTATATATGTGTGATTATGTACTTGATTACGAGATGTAATTTACCTTCGGGAAGAGACACCCATTATATCTAGGTAGGGTACACAGTATGTCACTAGGAAGATGCACCCAACGCTATTAAGTTCTATTATGTGACTTGTTATTGTGTGATAGTACTAAATGCCGTATATGCATATCTTCTCGCTTTTGTCCTACTTAAACTTTATGCACAACAAGTGGGTTTGTTACTTAAACCTACGAGCTCACCAACTTTATGTTGACGTTTTCGAGTAATTATTTTTAGGTAATCAAATTACTGTACCTAAGGAGGAGTAGAGCCTTCTTGCATTGCTTAGAGAGACTTAGGATGTAACCCTCGTGGGTTACTTATCCCTTGTACTTCTTGCATTTCTATCTTTATGTTTACATTGACTATTTGACCTTATTTGTACTTGTCCCGGGTTGTGGGATTATTATGACTATGTGGCTATGTTGTCGTAGTATTGATTATCCACGATACAAGTCTCCACTTGTGTCGGGAGTCGCCATGACACGTTTATGTAATCTTTCATCTAGTGAATTTCTCTGTTGTCTTATATCAATATGTTATGGCGATCTTGTCCGTTACACCTCGTGTTTCCGCCTTAGACGGGATGTGACACATGTCATATGTTTAATTTATAACAACTGTATTAGAATATTATTTTAAATCAACACCCTAAAAATCATTGAGACGACATTACAGAAGATTAAAAGAGTCCCTAAAGCAGTTTTAAGACATGGACGAAATGGCATTATATACATCATATTTTTGTAAGGGCAAGTCAACATCTTTTTATATGGTAGAAAATAGTTTTTTTTGTTAATATGTTATTAACTTAAAGCTAATATAAACACTTTTAAGATATTAGATGAAAATAAAGATCAAAATAAATCCGGAACACCTGTCATAATTTAGACATAACATTATATAATAACAATCAGAAATAAACAAGTTTATACGATATGATTTACACACCTTCAATTATAAAACAATGATTCTAAGATGACCTTTATTAGTCGAATTGAAGCATGCATTTCTTGTGAGTATTGTAGATGTAATAAAAGGTTGGTGAAAACTTGACATATAAACACAATGAAACAAAACATCTTACTTAAATTTAAATTTTATAGTGGATGACATTAGAAAATTACTACTGTGCACAATTCATTACTACAACAAAGAAAAAAGAAAGAAGTTCAGAACCAAAAACTGGATATTTTTCATGATTAATTATTTTCACAATTGACCCAAAAATTAATTTTAATATGAAATTTAATAAATTGAAAGAAATAAATAAAGATTTAAATTAAACTAAATGAGTATGTAACTAATTTTCATGAATGTTGTTACACAAATTTCAAAGTGAGATACTACTTAAGAGTAAATATCTTCTATTTCCATATAAGTATTAGTGACATTCGAAAGATTAAAAAAGATTTTGTTTTATTATATATTATTATACATACAGATAAATATTAAAATGTCATACATACTTAAAATATAAGTTTCGAATGTATTATATTCATATACAATGTATTCAAAACATGTTTTTGGGTAAATATGAGATTATCTATACTACATATAATACAGATTGTGCACTCTCTCTTCATTAATGATTTTAAGTAATACAATTCACGAAGCTTATAATACAATCTTTAAATGCATAAAACTTAATTTTAAGTAATATAACTTATAAAACTTATGTTACAATCATTAAGTGCACAAACCTTTCATATCATAAACATTAAATTTAAGTAATACACATGATAAAACATTTGGTACAAGTATAAACTAATTAATGTTATTTTTAAAACACCCTAAAAATAAAAAATGAATATTATTATACATTATACATATTATATAAACTAATGAAACGCACAAAGCTTCATACAATTTATATGCCAAGTTCATGGTTCATATGATTTTGAAGATCGGACCGGACCAACCGGTTCATTCGAGAACCGGAGTCACTATCAGTTCGGCTAACTAATAAAAGCCGTTTGAAAGAGAACGTAGGGGACCGGTCGAAACCGAAAAAAAAACGAGTGAATCAGGCCGGACTCAAATCGTTTTCTTTTTGTTTATTTCTGGTTAATCAGTTCGTCATTGTTATTTTGTTTGCGCTTGAGCTTTAATCACAAGGTACCCGCCGCTGCAACGCGCGGATACCCTAATGATATTTACATTTGTAAATTATTTGTGGTGTCTAATATTTTTTTGAGGTATATGTGGTGAGCCAAAAGTTCAATATAGACCCAATATTTGTCATAGACCCAATGAACCAATCCTAGCCACTCATTTTTTCATCAAAAATAAAAAAAATCCACTTTCCACATTTAAAAAAAAATTAAATATCTCACACACTGTTAATCGTTACGCAAAACAAAACATATCATCGCGACGAGAATTAAATTATCTTTCTATAAAGGGGCGACACTATGTACTTTCGACGAACTTTTTTTTATGATTTTATGAAGTCATATACGATTTTATGAAATCATATATGATTCGTCATACGAATCATATATGATTTTCGCAATTCGTGACTGAAACAAAATTAAAAAAAATTCGTCGGAATCACAAATCATATATGATTTTATGAAATCATATATGATTTTCACAATTCGTGACTGAAACAAAATTGAAAAAAAGTTCGTTAGAATCACAAATAATATATTATGATTTTATGAAATCATATATGATTCGTTATACGAATCATATATGATTTTCGCAATTCGTGACTGAAAAAAAAATCGAAAAAAAGTTCCTCGAAAGTGTATCGTGTCACCCGTTTACTGAAAGATAAAAAAATACTCGTCGTGATGGTGTATTTTTTGTCGTGTGACGATTTACCGTTTGTAAGATATTTTATTTTTAAAAAAGATGTGAACATTGGGTTTTTTTATTTTTAATAAAAAAATAGACGGTTGAGATTGATTAATTGGATTTATGACAAATAATGTCCGATCATAACTCACAAAGAAAATGAGGTAAAAGTAGAAAGAAATAGAAAAGCCAAACAGCCCCTAAAAATGTGGCATCGGCTTGAAAAGTAAGCAATAAAACCAAACATAGACGACGACGAGAATCAAGAATCATCTTGAGAAGAAAAATGGCGAGTGGTGCGGGAGGAAAGGTGTCATTCAAGGTTACTCTGACCTCCGATCCCAAGCTTCCCTTCAAAGTGTCAGTAATCAATCTCAAATTCTGTTTTTATTTATTTTTCTTATGATGATTTAATTATAAATAAATCCATAAACAGGTTTAGCGTACCAGAAGGAGCACCATTTACTGCTGTTTTGAAATTTGCTGCTGAAGAATTCAAAGTTCCTCCCCAAACTAGTGCCATCATTACCAATGGTAGTATCTTTTTTTCAATCCAAACACCTCCTAATAGAATTTTTGTTTCTTTGTTTGTTACCTTGCACTTTATACTTGTTTTTCGGTATATTTATTTCGTATTTCTCGTGCTTGGTTTCTTAAGTTTTACCATTCTTTTATACTGTTAGGTTGTTTGGGATTCCTTATAAATAACAACTTATTGGCTGGTTAAAAATTAAAATACCACTTCGGGTTGTATTGCTTATTTTATACGAAATTGCAATAATACTTGAATAATCATGTCGAGTAGGGTGACAAATGTTGAGTTGATATATGATAAACTATTAAGGTTGCTAGTAACTGACTTCATCTTTGTAGAGAGTGTTTACATGTAATTGGAATAATTCTAATGTTGTTTGCAATACGTTAACCCTTCCCTGTTTTTGTTTCTGCTATGCAGATGGTGTAGGCATCAATCCTCAGCAAAGTGCAGGTACTTTACCATTTTCTTTTGATTGATTTAGACGCAATAAGTCAAGTATCAATAGAGATAAACTTATCTCTGGCAATTTGAGACCCATTGGTTAAACATGGGTCTAGTTAGTTAAATATCTATTAGAGGATGAGTCTAGTTGGGTCTCCTTAAATGTTATAGATGGGTCAAATTGGTTATTTGATAGAAAGTGCAATTATATATGTAACAATTACCAAACGGGTCTAGGCGGGGGTCTAACGGGTCAAATATTTTTTTACTTCTTTTTCACTTTTTTCATATTTTACTAACAAAAATAAAATTGAAAATGACCAACACCCATCTAGACCTAGACCCATTTAGATCAATGTTTCTAGAAGACCCATCTAGACCCGGACCCATTTAGATCAATGTTTCTAGAAGACCCATCTCATAGTCACAGGGATCGCCAAACCCTTGGCGATTTTCGATCTGGTACGCGCGTTCCCAATCGCGGTACGGTAGCGATCTGGATCGCCATGGATCGCGAACCAAATCGTTCCCATCATCGTTCCCAAACACACCGAATCGACGATCCAATAATTAGCAAATCGGCGATCCAACAATTAGCAAATCGGCGATCCAACATATGATTCCTTTCTGATGTCTCGTTCCAACTTGAACTCGGAAAATAAAATGCTAGGTCAGGGAAGAAGATGATAGGTTAATGAAGGAAGAAGATGATAGGTTGGGGAAAGAGAAAGGTAAAATGAAAAAAATAATAGTAGCTGTGTACTTGTGTAGGATTACCCATGTGGGTTACAGTAGTTGTAGTTTTACTTTTTTTTTAAATTTCATTTTAGTTGTACAAAAATATAATTTTTTGCAAAGTACACTTCACATTAATTTTATGTGTATATATATAGCTCAAAGATGTAAAAAACTCAAACGCACTTGTTTATTACATTACATATTAACATCATTTTAAGTGTTGTATTTTGAAATTGTAATTCTAAGGTTTATATCTTACACCGTAACATTTTATTTATTGGAAAAATTGGTGTGAAGATGAGCGCCATACTAAAACATTCTATTTATTGTATACGTCGTACCAAAGTATTTGGTACACCGAACCGTAATATATGGTACACCGAACCGAAGCGAACCGGAATGAGCCTACCTCCCGTCGTACCGGATTTTTAGAAATAGCGAACCGCGATCCCGTACCGGAGCGATCCCCGTTCCATGTGACTATGACCCATCTAGACCCAGACCCATTTAGATTCATGTATCTAGAAGACCCATCTAGACCCGGACCTGTTTAGACCAAAACCCGTGACCCGATCCACCTATGTTGCCACCTCTACTCAGAACCATTGTTTTCAGAAACAACATAATATGACAAATTTTGTATAAAGAGTTGACATATTTCTTAATATTACATCAACGTGCTGCTCAAAAGTCAAATATGAACTAGCTAAAGTAGCAAAGCATGTTTATATCTGGTTCCCACAAAATACACATTCTTAAAATGATGTGATCCGAGAAGACAATTGCAGATTCTGGTTTCAGCTGCACGGTAAAAGTATGACAAATCATTATCTGACTTTTGCTACTTTTATTGTCATGGAAACTTTATTGGCCCCTGCTTAATTGTTTACAAGATAAATGCAATTCTTTCTGTTTTTTGGTGCTTACAATTGTCTGAGTTTTGTATGATTTTTTTTATGCAGGCAATGTCTTCCTTAAACACGGCTCAGAACTACGCTTGATTCCTCGCGATAGGGTTGGTGCTTAAGTCGTGTTACTTTCAAACTGTATGGTTGTCTGATTAAAGAGCGAGTGCATGTTCTTATTATCTTTGTGTGTCGGCTGGTTTCATGTACCCTGAACCGAATGTGCTGTGTTTCAGCAGTGGATAAAAATTATAAGGTTTTCTTAATAATAGGCAAGTTAACATTTTCGAATGCTTATGTTTTTGTATTATCTATTGCAAAAATAAATAAAAATCTAGTAATTATGTGTATTCAAGTGTTGTTACAAGAGTTATAATAAGCTTACAAAAGTTATTAGCCTAAGTTTTTAGAAGGAATACAATAGGTCCAACGGTCTAGAATCAAGCTTTTTATTCTCTTCAAAGCCGCGTGAGGACCGGAACAACACTGCCCAAGCTAGGACCGGGCCATATGGACCGAAGACCATGCTTCTCACGGGTCTTGTGCTTGTTATGCAAAGTGAGTTGTTTTCTTTGACTGTTGATGAATCATCGAAAGTCCATTTGTAGGGTGCGTGAATGGAGGATATTGTTTGTTGGCATGGATCCCACTATCCCAGTGACATGTTGCAACAAGAATAGCCCACATATATAGCATATAGTGTCTGCAATGGCTCTATGCTTTGCCTTTCCTGAAAACTTAATACAAGGATACTGTGGTAGGATACCTTATTAAAAGGATGGTTAAAATACAATGGTTTGCAAGACTTTTAAAGGGTTGACAGTCTCTTAGAACCATATAACATTTCTTGCCAATAATATTTTGCCTACTAACTGATTTCTTTTAATCCCCTATATGCTGGAAACTAAGAATATCTTTACAACTGGTTTGAAGACACATGAATGTAAGATACAACTAGTTGCTTTGAATTTTCATGATGATAGAGATCGGAATATACTGCAATAACTAGTGATTGACCTTAGTAAACTCTCATTGGCCTTGAAGAGTTGGATTATCTTGAGATATGAAAATTTTGGTATTTCTTTCATGTGCCTTAGAACTTTTATCAAGGGTTCGTTACGATATGTGCTTCCTCCATTGATGAATTGCCTCACCAAGTGTGCAATGGAGACATCTAGCTCTATATGACAATCTATTCTTATAGCGCTCTTCTAGTGACATGGTTTAAACATTAAAAAATTCAACGAGCATGATATTAGCATGATTCTTTTGATTTTTAATATCTTTTTTAGTTTTGAAATTACAATAGTGTATGTTACGGGCCCAAGGTCATTGGTTGTGAACTTTCATGAAGAACCTTGTTGAGGTGGTTGATGAAATATAGATTTGTCTTAATTGTAAGAACATCATTCACATAGACTAAGGCCAAAGAGTATGCCGTGTCTTGTGTTTGGTAATAAGCAAGTCTATTGTACCACATTAGTAATGACCCTGTTCTGTAAAAAGTTGTCTTTCCCCCATATGGAATGACCCTGTTGCACTACAATCATGAAGTTTGTTCAAGGTCCTACACAGATCTTGTAACCTACAAGGTTAATAGATAATGATAAGCACCCAACTTGTACGTTGAGATTGTCATTCTGAATGTCCATGTAAATTTGCATTTGTCGCGTCAAGTTGATGTACATGTCGATGCTTGATTATCTACTGCCTAGTCTAAATAACATTACTCATATTTTAAGATTTTAAGTTTTAAGCAAACGTGTTTTCTTCTTTACATGTATAGATAACTTGATCCGTTGTCAACCCTTTTCTGCAACCCTATCATCTTCAAAGCCAGAAAGAAAGATACATGTATGTAGGAGTAAGTAGTGGATCTTAAGCATTAGAACATGGTGTATCATTTTTGATAGTGAACAACATGAGAATCAACATCCAATTCGTTTCTCATTTTCCCGAAAAATAGGTCTTTGGATGTAATTAATCCAGGGATTCGTCCCATCATTGTATTCAGAGGTGATTGAGCCACCACACTATGGCTTCCTAGAGTAACAGTGGCTTTCGCCACACTCAGCTTGTAAGTTGATACCATTTCGCTTTCGTTGCTTCCACCCAGCAACCATTTTAAGTTTTTGGTCACAACTGATGCTTGCTTTTTAGCCAAATAACCGTGCTTCATTTCCTATCATTAACAGAAATGTTATAAAAAGAATCTGAGTTTTTTGTCGGTGAGAGCCTCTAAGCCCCTCCAGAAACATAGAACTTTACTTTTGATAGTGTCAAACAAAATATGTAACCTTGATAATAAATCGGGAACAAAATGCATGTTAATTCCAAATTCATAAATTACCCGCTAAATATCAAAATTTCAATAGAAAAACTGGAGGTGCCAATATTGTCCCATTAACTTACTAACGGGTTGAATGGGTAATAAAGTTCTTAAAAGTAGATGGTTTAAAATGGCTGGGTTGAAAGTTCCCCCGAGTGTAAGTAAATTTATGGTGGTATCATATCAAGGGTGGCCACAATCAAGATATCGTGGGTTCAAGCTAGGACAAAAAGATATGCAAGTATTTGGCGCTAAAAAGAAATAACAACTTACCTTGATGTTTGTAATATCTCCGATAGCAAAGACATTCTTGTGGCCCTTGACTCTCAATTTTTCATCAACAATCAAACAACCATTGGCATCCATACTATTCCTTAAAATGGTATCTTTGAGCCACAATGAGGCCCATGGCTTCCCTATACACCAAAAGAGGCAATCGGCTTGTATAATTTCACAAGCTGAAGTTTTAAACAGTCTACTTCCATCTGCAACGTCCTCCAAATTTACAGTTTGCTCCAGTTTCACTTCAATGTGCTTTGATGTTAGCCAATCTAATGTCTTTTTAGAAGCTTTTGGTCCAAGAAATCCCAGCAACCGCTTGCCTTTATGCACTAACGTTATCTTCTTCTCCGGAAAGTCAACTGCTATCTCTCCTGCAAGTTGTACTCCGGTGGGTCCTCCTCCAACAATCAAAACCGATTGAGCAGCTTTAATTTTTTCGTAATCTGTCATGTAAAAAAACTATTTGAAGTGTTGTATTACATTCTCCTCTGACAGTGTCTGCTACATTTAGGGGGTGTTTGGCTTTACGTCTTGTAAATGACTGTATGCCAGTCTAAATAATCACTTTATAATATATCGATAAATAGATTATTCTTTTATTGATTGTTCAAAGGTGAAGTAATAAGTTTCAGACCTATAAGACACCCATATTTTTGAAAGTTTAAACATCTAATTGAATCACAATATCGAAACTGAAAAGTACATTTAAACACTATCCTCTTTACCACATTCTATTAACACTATTATCTTGATATGAGTTTCATATATCTCATAACTACTTAAAACGCACAAATACCCTTGTACAATAGCATTGGAAATTAAAATTTTTGATTCATAAACATCTGGTTCACAGATGAAACTTTCTAAAAGGAGTTACGGAAAGGAAAAAAGATATCTGGTGTTGCATTGGTGATCAAAATAATACTACTTGAATTAGGAAGCTACTGCTATCACATCAATAGGCAAAGAGTGCATTATTTGCTTATCTTGTTGAAGAGTAATCTTACAGCAGTAGTTTCTATATAATTCATTAATGGAAATCTTTTTCTGGACAATATATGTTTGATGTTCACGGCGGGTTTACCTGCTTGGTATTGTTTAACTCTTTCGGCTCTGGTCTTTGGTAGTTGATCACCATGACGAGTAGCAATAACAAGATAGTCATATGGGACCAACTGACCCTCGGATGTGATGACTTGAGAATCAGATATGTCGACAACATTGGACACAATAACACGACAAGACCTTAGGTAGTCTTTATGCTGGATTAAGGATCCTCTCCAAATGTAGGTTCTACTATTCCTCTTAAACAAGCCCATGGAATCTCTAAATACTCGTTCCTGTTTATAACAATTGATGTTATATGGAAGCCAAGATAGTAACCCGTCAGTAGTTTCTTGCAATATATTTCAGGTAAGTATCTCATAACAGAATCCATATATAATGGATTTAATCAATTTTCGAGATGCTTGCAGATAAGACATACAAATCATTTGTTTGGAAGTTCTATAGAGTTTCTATATAGTATCTACTAATCAATCTTCAAAGCCACCTATGATTTGTAGGCGCCAAATGAATTACCCTTTGTAGAGTGCATACCGAGAGGTTTTTGTAACAAGGATCTGACGTGAAACCCTTAGTACGGTCACTAATATGGTATACCTCATCACTAGCTACAATGGACTGTATAATGAGTAATCAAGTATACATGTAGCAGGAAAGTCGGATGCATAAACATTATTAATAAATAAAGGGACTGAAAAGACAACGTAATGTTCTAATTCCAAAATGAATGCCTAAAGTCTGAAACTTAAGCAGCAGAAATGTTAGATTCAGAAAAAGTGTGGTTTGACACATTATCTACAAAGGTAGGATTTGTGGGAAAGAGAAAGGAAACGTACGGATGAATTATAGTCAAAATGCCATGAAACTGGAGTGATTTAGCAATGTACGAACCAGCAATTCCCCCACTGATAATCACCACTTTCCTTCCATCACCTTGGTTTGCCATAACTCGATTGCCTGACCAACGAATCTTGTTCTTCCAACTGATGCAATTTCAACTTATGTAATACATGTTTATTTTCACAATTGGAGATAATATATATCACTGAGAATGGAGGGTTTGAGTGCTGAACAAGGCGTTGACCCCATGAAAGAGTCAACAACGCTGCCAATGTTGAATTTTTTATATTTTGCTTGCTTGTTCTTAGATAATGGTCTTTGGACTTTGTCTTAAAGAAATGATGTTTGATGTTTGACTTTAATTTCAAATCAGACAGCATATAGATATAGATGGATCAGCACAATCAAGAATTTAACCCACAAAAGTAGGAACACAAACTCGAATCAAGATATTTTGATACTATTGACGGTCTACTTGGGTAAATTTTCCTTCAACTGACATAAAGCCACTTGACAGTGAGGATAGATATTACTCACGAACCGTTGATATGCATCAGCAACTTCAGCAAAAAATGATACACTATGTTTCATGTGTTTGAAAAACAAGCATGACATCCATTCGAACATAATATAACAAATGAGTTGATTGAGTAGATAATTACACAGCAGAACAAATAGTTGATACACAATCAGCAACCATATCATTTCTAAAGCCACAAAGAGAGACAATATATACTTATGAGTACTCGAAAGATATCATTACTGTTAATGAACTACATGAGAATCAACATCCAGTTCCTTTCTTGTTTTCCCAACGAAAAGGTCTTTGGATTTAATTAAGCCAGGAACTAATCCGATCATTGTAGTTAGAGATAATTGAGCAACTGCATCATTCCTTCCAAGCGAAACAAAGGTTTTAGCTGAACTGGGCTTGTAAGCTGACATCTTGCTTTCGTTTCCTCCACTCAGCAGCAATTTCATGTTCTTGGCTGCTACGGACGCTTGCTTCTTAGCAAAATAACCTTGTTTCATTTCCTGTCATACACATGCCATGTTACTAATATATCTGAGATTTTAGTTTCTCGTCTGGTAACATACAGTTGATGACTTGGTGTATTAAAAGAAGTAGCACCAATAGAAAATTGTAACCTTGATGGTAAATTGGTAACATAGACCATGTCATTTGTGAAGCCGTTAAGTACCAAGTTAGATAAAGTACAAAATCATTAGACCAACAATCACCGTATGAACGCATCTGATGCTGGTGTGTCTTTAGCTTGAAACGAGTATAGATTTCAATATGTGTGTTTGGGTAACAGGTCAAAATGCATCTGACAGAATTTTTTATCCATTTATTCTGTCAAATATGTTTTAATATCAGCTCAATAATTATAACGTTTCTTAACCAAGAAGTCACCCATGGGAGATGCTAGAATTTCAAAACCAAAATCTTAGAAATAACTGTCCTTGTTTAGAGTGGTTCGTATGAGTTAAAAGCGTGTATGCTTATTTATCATTAAGTTTTCACTATGGATTATCAAGTTTTATTTATCATTAAGTTTTATTTATCATAAGTACTATAGAACATTAACCATTCTCTTATCTCATGGGTCAAATGGGTAAACTAAAAAAGTTAAGCTAAAAAGGAAACGAACCAAGCAAATTAGTTCAAAGTGTATTTGTAATAAATACATCATAAAACCCACTAAACACTTTTTATAAAAAGTTATGTTATTGTTGCAATAATATATTTTGGTTACTATATTTAACACACACACGATTTATGCATAAAAGTGTCTCGGGTCAGCGCGACCCGGACAAAACTCACCCGTTTTCACCCATTCCCAACCAGCCTATTTTCCACGTCCTCTCAAAAAGGTACACATACATCAGCTACCCCAATTTCCATTTCCTAGATATATTTGTATAAAATTGCAGTTAAAAACCATTTCAAGGCAAGGCTTTGACTTAGAACACAAATTAAGCTGCTAGGCAACTATCCTAGCAAAAAATCACATAATTAATTCAAAACTTGATTGAATTGCAATGTGTAACATCTTTACCTTGATGTTTGTAATATCCCCAACGGCAAAAATATTCCTGCGTCCCTTGACTCTCAAATTTTCATCAACAATCATACTCCCATTGGCATCCAAGCTATCCCTCAAAATGGTATTTTTCAGCCACGACGAGGCCAGTGGCTTCCCTAAGCACAAGAAAACGCAGTCTGCTTTAATGGTTTCGCCCGCTGAAGTTTTATACAGTTTACTTCCATCTGCAACATCTTCCAAATTTACAGTTTGCTCCAGTTTCACTTCAACGCGCTTTGATTGCAGCCAATCTAATGTCTTCTTAGAAGCTTTCACTCCAAGAAATTCCAGCAGCCGGTAGCCTTTATGCACCAATGTTATCTTTTTATCTGGATAATCTACTGCAATTTCTCCAGCCAGTTCTACCCCGGTTGGTCCACCTCCAACAATCAGTATCGATTGTGCAGCTTTTATTTTTTGGTTCTCTGTCATGAGATCAAGGCATACATGAGCTTCAAGCATATGTCAATGCATAAGAACTAGAAGTGGCAGTTTCAACCCATTTACTTCTACGGGTCAGATAGGGGTATGTTTTATCTCTAGCGTAACAAACGTGAAACTTTATAAAAGAAAGTGTAGAAGGAAACTGGTTAAATGTGTCGAATAAGTCTAACAAGTTAAGGGGTTGCCGAAAATGTACTTTTAATGCATGAAACCTCCTGAAATCCTATTCTTCGGACATTTGTCATCATATTTGACTTATTACATATTAAAGTTAGAGTAAACTGCACAATCATTCCCGTGGGTTGTGAAGTTTGACACAAATCTTCACTGTCAGAAAGCATTGGAAATAATCATCCCTAGGAGGCCAAGATGGACAAACCACATGATGACATGAATGATTTTGCAATTTACTCTTAAAAGTAATAACTGTTTGACAAAAGAGCTCCGGGTGAACCCGACCCAACCCGTTTCGACATGACCAGAAATTACTCTTATTTACAAGTTACCCAACCTGCCCATTTTGCCTAATCTAGTTCAACACCAATAATTTGGAAGAATCACAAGTGATCCATGTTTACTACGCCCACCTTTCTGTTTAAAAGAATGCTGTTTTGCTACAAATTAGTATTAACATTGCAAAAATTCCACGAAAATTTTATTTATGGATAATGTTTCTTCCTAAAGGATTTACTGCAAAGGATAAGAACTTGGATGTTGCATTCAGGACATAATATTGACTGTTTGGGATTAAGATTAGTTTACCTGCTTGGTATTGTTTAAGCCTCTCAGCTCTTGTTTTTGGCAGTGGATCCCCATGACCGGTTGCAATAACAAGATAGTCATATGGGACTAAGCGACCCTCAGATGTGAGGACATCAGAATCAGATATGTCAATAGCATTTGACACAACAAGACGGGAGCCCGTTAGGAAATGTTTGTGTTGGATTAAAGATCTTTCTGCAAAAGTTGGTTCCACCATTCCTCTTAAGCTTGCCCATGGAATCTCTAAATATTCCTTCCTGTTATACTATTAGTCTTAGATGGAAGCCAATCTTGCAGACAACTTATAAAATATGCACGCATAATTTAAATCGCACTTTACACTAAAAAAAGAAAGCAAAGTTACACTTCCATTTTTTAGGAGAAATTTAAAACTTTGGGAATTTGATAGTGGTACAGACTACAAACTTACATACAAACAGGGACGGAACTTGAGCGGTTTTACGAGGGGGGCCGAGACGAAAATCATAATGTATATATACCAAAAAGAAAGACAAGAAATACGCGATAACTCACAAAATAGTTTTAGATTGGGAGAATGGGAGATTGGGAGGAGTTGCAGAGAGGGTTTTTAGTTGTTTCTTTTTGGTAAAGAAACAAAATGTAAAAAAAGAAAATTAATTTGCATTTGACGTTTAGTTTCGAGGGGGGCAGAATGTAATTTTTTTCTATTGTATATCTACATAGTACAAAATTGGTACTTAGAAGCAAAATTTTTGGGGGGGGGGCCACAACCCCCCTTGGCCCTATATATCTTCCATCCTTGCATACAAATTCTATATGCATAGTTTTCTATCTATATACTCATGCTGATGATGTCCACCTTCAACTACCAAGTCAATTAAATTACAAAAGTAAAGAGAAGTGCTTTGAATATAGAGAGAAACAATGCTAATTAATTAAAAATCCGCTATTTAAAGATATTACAATTACAGAAGTTTTAGAACGCTATGAAGTAAATACATCATATTCAGTTACATTTTTCGCAATGCATATTATGTTTGATTTAGTTTTCATTCCAATATAGTGGATGCTAATTTTTTTGTTGACATTAAACAAAACCATGAAGAGTTCACTTTAGAAAGTTGGTTTGCTTGTCGAAGCATGAAAAAAATAGAAGTCATTGGTTTCAATATACACGTAAACATCTCCAATAAATCGCATTTACTTTTCTGATACTTGTATAAAAGCATTAGCATATGTTTTTTTTAGAACGGCAAGTTAGTTGTTAGTGATTCGAGCTCACAATGACATCCAATTGGGAAATATGCAAGACTCGAACCTTCGCGTCAGGGGATAAACCCCACTCTTTTTTCGCTCCTAAAGGAAAACCCCCACGGTGAGGCTCGAACCCGAGACCTCTCGCATGTGGTAACAACCTTCCCAAAGTTACTCTTGGTGGCCATCTGAGCTAGCTCGTTAAAAAGCATTAGCATATGTAACCTTGAATTTCTACATCTTTTGAAATACAAGAAGTAGTAGAACACGTCTGGTATGGACCAACAAAAACTGTCAACTTGGATCATTATATGCGACGAGAAACAATCCATTGAAAACAACTATAATCATAGATATCTTGCACCAAATAGCATTTATGTATAAGAAATGATCAAAGAGTAGAAGGAAACATACGGATCAATAAGCGTTAGATTTCCATGAAACTGGAGAGTTTTAGCAATGTATGAACCGGCTATTCCGCCACCAATAACCACCACTTTTGCTCGACCTCCTTGGCTTGCCATGACAGGATTGCGTGACCAACAAGTCTTGTTCTACCAAGTGCCATTTTAGCATATTTAATGATAAAATCGTGCAGCAAGGAAGGAGTCAAGAAGGTGATCATTAACATATTTTCAATGTATATGTGTTTACTTGGTCTATCTGTCTCATCTTCACAATGTCAACCCTTTTACAAGGTCAAAACGTACATCTCGATTATACTCCATCGTGTTTGAGTTGCACCAAATTAATTAGGGAATATATTAGCTAGAAATAATTAGTGGTCCCTAAGTATGAAAGTGGATCTTAGAGTTCTTTGCGTGAGTCTCTAGTTATTTCTTGTGTATTTTGTATGTAGAATTATACCCGGTTGACTAAAATAATTGTAGCAAAGTTATTTCCAATTAATTATTCACTTTCAAATTTAATAGAAAATTTAAGATGCGTTTAGTTTGTAAATAGGTTGGAATTTGATTCGGATTTAAATTTGATATGAAAGAAAGTGATAAGTGAGAAATTAATAACTATTTAAATTATGTATTTATTTATATGCAAATTAAGTTGTTGCATATTATTTTAAAATAAAAAACAAGACTCATAATTAATAGATATGTGCAAGGTTATAAATAGCGTGAGGCGTGACGTGACGGCATAATCAAGCCTCACGCCTTTGCGGCTATGGCGTAGCATTTGCGTTTTTAAAGCGTGACTTAAGGCGACCCAATATATATATCAAGCGTTGTACATATGAATAAAGTTAAAAAAAATATCCGTACATGTAATATTCTTCATTTTGAAAATATTTTTTTTTATCGGAGTTGAATCTAAAAAGCTCACCACGCCTCACGCCTTAGTGCGCCTTTTCACGCCTCTCTCTCGCCACGCCTAGAGTCGACACCTTGGTCCGTTCCGTAACGTGGAGGCCACGTCTCATGCCTTAACGACGCCTTAGCGCCACAAAAGCGCGCATTTTAGAACACTGGATATGTGGCTGAAATCCTTTAAAGAAATAAAAAGTTAAACCCGATTGGAATCACTAAAGGTGGGTAGTGGAGGGTGGTATAGAATCTTTCATTCGATACCTTATGTCATTAAAACAAAATGATACCAAACAATTTATTTGATGTCTCTTTCAATCTAAACTCACTGATACCTATATAACAAACGGGCCCTCAAATAGTCTACAATATTACTTTTAATTGAGCTTATTATTACAAAACTTAAAAAAAGTTTTAACTACTTAAACGTAAAACTGTCATTATCCAAAATGTAAGAAAAAATAAATCTGTAATTATGATGTTTTTCTTAAACAGTGTGTTTTTTGGTCCGTGGACAATAATTTTTTGACGAAAAACAGTAACAAAAATTATAAAGCTCGTGTTATAGCGAAATGATAAATACCCAACCGCCATAACACATTCCATTTAAACACAACAAACTTCATACTACTTAGTCGTATGCACGACCGAGTCTTGCAAAATTAGGCTTCAAGACTGTAACAAAGCAGAATTAAAAGTCCAAATTGGTGAAAGTCAACAAAAAAGTCAAAACTCTCCTATGAACACTTTTGGCGGGAAAATCAGTTAGAACCCAAAAGTGTCTATAAATACCCATTTCACTTGTCATTTCCATTCATTCATGATTTGTAAACTTCTCCTTTCCCTCTGTAATCGTTCAACTTGTAACAAACTCATCTATATGATAACAATCATTTCACGAATCTTGTTCTTACTTTGAGATTCCTAACTAATTGAACCATTGATACTTGTGGATTTCATTTCTCAAGCTGATATCTAATCCATAGTGTTTCAAGTGGTATCAAAGCAGACCCTGGCAGTTATTTTGTTAGAATTCTGTTCAATGTAACTGTTTTCTTGAAAATCAACCCAATTCTGTTACAATCTAATAATGGTCAACACACGATCAACTGACAATGGTAGGAGAAGTCAAGGAGGTATGTTGACTGGTACTAACACTGTTGAGAGTCAGTTGACAAGTATGATGAACCTTATAACTCGTTTAACTGAATTTGTAATAGCATTAGAAAATAGAGTCAATAGTGGTGAAGGAACTAGTCAAAGGAGGGAAAATCTTGGTGATCAAAATGATGGAAACAATGGTGGTTCTTATGACAGATTAACCAAGGTAGAATTCCCTAAGTTTGATGAAGAAGATGTGCAAAGGTGGCTATACAAGGTTAATAAGTTCTTTGAGATGGATCAAATTGTTAATGATGATTAGAAAATAAGGCTAGTATCCATGTATGTGTTTGGTAAAGCCCTTAATTGGCATAAACAGTTCATGAAGAGATTTGGTGAAGTGTATGAAACTTAGATCAAGAAGAGGTTTGAGTCAGTCTTTGAGGATCCAGTTGTAACACCCCCAAAATATGTGGCAGCAGAATAGGTAACCGGGGAGTTACTTCAAAATACATAAGCACAAGATATAAGAGAACAACCTCTAAATGAGTCGTTAAAAAGATACCTCGTTGATTTGATTAAAATAAATAAGTTCTTAACAATTTGTCCCAAAAGTTTGCATCGAAAAATAAATCAAAGTTTAATACAACGAGGACATAGTTTTAATGCAGAGGAACTCCATGAAATATTCTTGAAGGATGAGGACTCCATGCGCATCAAATATACCATAGTAGTTAATCACATGAGAAATACACACTTAAAAGTGTCAACATAAAGTTGGTGAGTTTAAAGGTTTAAGTAAGTAAATAAAGTTGGATCACAAGTTTTAGTAAGGCATGACTATTGTAACACATACAATATCACAAAAAGTAATTACGATTGCACTAAGATCATGACACTGAAGCTACAACAAAGCAAGTATGCAATTTAATGCAAATATGGTAACCGAGTAGGTGTTTAATCCGAAACACCCTAATTTTGATATGGTATACATCCGTTTGGGCATACTAGCACCAAAACCTGGACTAGGTGTTAACCCCAATAAATCTATTTATTACACTTGCGCTTACACAAAGTAATTAGCGGTTCATGATAATTTGGGCATAATGGATGATCGCTACTTAGACTAATCCGTAATCATTTAAAAAGTATTTGCGACCAAGAGTAAAACAAGCAATTTATCTCACCTCGAGATTTGTATATTAGGGATAAAAAAGTTAAAGCGGGGCTATAAACTCACCTTAGCCAAATGTATTGGTTTGTGAATAAATCAAATAAGTAGGATGTCAAAGAATGTCCCGAAAGCAACATATTAAATTATGGGTCGTCTGAGGATAGTGCAAATGAAATGAAATGATGCAAATATATTTTTATAACATTATATCACCACCTAATAATTTGCATTTTAGCTTTATAAGTTAAAATAATGTTTACGTCTAATTCGTCATTTTTATCCATCAATATATACTTTACCATTATTTTCAAGTAATCAATCAAATATGTTCTAATTCATTTACTTAATATTATTTTTGAAAGTTTCCAACGCGTATATAAAATATGTAAGTCATACTATAATACTCGCTAAGATTTTTATAACTCAAACGGACTCGAAAATGCCCGAAAACCCCATTTTAATTATCAAACAACACCCTACTTTTATAGAAATTACATTCTGGTCCAGTTTTATAAACGCCATAACTTCTTCGTTATAATGATTCACGAAACGAGCGAATACTAATTTTTGCGTAAAGTCGAGCTCTACAAAATATCTTCTATAAACTTTCCCTGACTCGGGACACGAAAAGGATCAAAATACCGAAACATAGACTGGACAGACTCTTTATAAAAACAGTTTTGCCAGAAAAATTACTAAACTTCTTTTGACTATATCTCATTCGTTTTAAGTCTATTTTTAACATTCTTTATATCCACGCATTCGTATTTAAGTATACTATCTATTTTTCAAGGCCTCGGCTATTCAAATCAAGTTTTACTGTACGAAAATATATAAAGAAAATATGGATGGCAACTATTTACTTTCTATTCTATCACTATTTTTCACCCACAAATTGCAACTCCATACTAGCCTAATCTCTTCCACTAATTTTCATCAATTTCCGTCACAACAACAAATCTATACTAACCTAGTCCCTTCCACTAATTTATCAAGAATAATCATAAATTCAAAAACAAAATATACAACTTTACTAGTTTTAGTTTATAAGTAACCATTTTTACAACAACACTGATATTTCAACATGAAATTTATAAAATGACTAAAATAAATAGTATAAGTGTATGTTCACATTTTTATTATCCATTTTAAAAACTCTTACAAGATTTCATTTATAAAGTTTACTTGTTTCATTTGGAAAAACTTTTAACATACTAACTAGTGGTGATATAAATTTGTAAAATGTAGTGATCATAACAAGATACATGAAATGAAAGTATGAGATGAGAATGTGAAACTTTAGAAGATGAGATGATGAGAATACTAGTATAACACATAAATCAAACCCCAAATATTGTTTGATTATAACCTAAACCCTTAGTGCTTCTTGAAAAATACTTGCAATTTATCAAAACCAATTTTTTTCTTGTTCCTCCTCCTTTGGCCGAATATTTAAAGAGAAAAAGAGAGAGTATGTATGTTTTTGTTAAGTTAAGTGAAGTAGTAAATGCGTTAGGTGATTTGTTTAAATAGTAGAAGAGTTAGCACCTTATTAACCAACTAGTAATATCATCTCATGGTCATTAAGGAGAATTGGGTAAAGAGGTGTAAAGTTAGAAGTGGATATTAGATTTGGTTATTAGAGTTTTTTGTTGTTAATGGTGGATTATAAGAAGTAAAGGAGGTTAAAGGTGGTTAATATGTTGCTTAGAAAATTAGGTATGGGTTTGTGTGTGTATATAGGGTAGACGAATAAGGGTAGAGGGGGAGGGAAAATCATTTTTCAATTTTGCTATTTTACTTCTAGAAGGTGTTGTGTAAGTATTGGTTTGAAAGGTGATAGTTTAGATTTACATGCATGCACAATATATGTAAATTACTAGTTTACGTAAAACTTATAAAATAAATTGTTTAATGTCGGTTTACGTTTAAAGTTGTTTCCGGGTTACGCGATTTAACTTAACGGTTACGCGTAAAAGTAACATATAAATGTTCAAAGTAAATAGTTTTGAGTTTATTGACGTATATTGACTTGGAAAAATACGGAGTCTCCCCGTGAGTTCGAGTTTCCTTCCGGCGTGGTGTTGGTGAAGAGGTGCGGATACTTGTTGCGGAATTAATCTTCACGTTCCCACGTAAACTATGGACCTCTCTTAGAGTTTCATCGAACCTTGACTATGGGAATACAACTTTGCTTTAACCGTTTGACCTCGCGGTCCATAATTTCCACGGGCTCTTTAACAAAGTGAAGCTTGTTATCAACTTGGATTTCATCCAACGGTATAACAAGCGACTCGTCAGACAAGCACTTCTTCATATTAAACACATGAAATGTGCTATGAACCTTGCTTAACTGTTAGGGAAGTTCTAGTCTATAAGAAACGGTTCCAACCTTGTCTAAAACCTTGAAAGGTCTAATATACCTCGGGTTTGGCTTTCCCCGTGTTGGGATTAAAACATTTCATGATGATCTTGAAGTTACTGCTGCTAAGGTCTGTGTTACTACTGCTAAGCTAAAGTTAGTGTTGTTCATTAACTCTAATGAAAAATATGCTAGGTAGTTAGTACTGCTAGTTCATAGTTACTACTGTTGGTGTAACTTAGTACTGCTAGTGTATATTAGTACTACTAGTTACTACTGCTAGTATATGTTAGTATTGCTAGTGTAAAGTTAGTATTGCTAGTGAAGATTGAAGAAAATATTCTAAGTAGTTACTACTGCTTGTACACAGTTAATGCTGCTGGTGTATAAGTTACTACTGTTGGTGCTAAGTTAATGATGCTAGTACAAAAGTTACAACTGCTCAAAGATTAAGACTGCTGAAAGAGTTTCTACTGTAAAAAAAGAATGGATAAAGACAGAAGAAAGGATAAAGATTGATTGGAGATCAAGATTACTTACGTGATAAGTATGAGTTATTTATAGAATAGATCATAGTGAATATTCTAAGTTTTAGGAATATATTGTAAATCGACTAGGACTCCTTGGTGTATAAAAGGAGGTCCTAGGGCATAGAGTTTGCCATCTAGAAATCTTTTGTTTTGATATCGTTATAGCTTCAAGGTTTTGTAACCCTAATACTAGTTAGAGTATTCGTATTAATATATTGAAGCTTTGTTTGTTAATCTGTGTGTTCATTAGAATTACTGTTTTATTGCATATATTTCTTATTGATCAAAGATTAGATTCCGCATAGTCTTTAATATATTTTACAAAGTTTCTACCATAATTGTGTAGGATTTACCTTGCATAACTAAACCTTGCACAAGCTAAGGAATTCAAGATCTATTCAAGTAGGATCAACAAGTGGTATCAGAGCTTGTTGAGAAGCTTTGAATAAAGAAGAAACTGCTTTTACACACAAGGTTTGTTTGTTACAAAGAGATAGACCAAGCCTCAACACATATGGTGGCTGCTTCAAAAGTGCATATGCTCAAACCAGGTGAGTATGAGCTTTGGAGGATGAGGATGAAACAGTACATCCAGATGATTGATTATTATTTATGTGAAGTCATAGAGAATGGTAATGCACCTCCAATAACAAATGTTATTGAAGGTATTGAGACTACAATTGCTCTTACAACTGCTGAAGAAAAGCACAAGGAGGATAAAGGTGAGCAAGAAGCACTTTATTGATGGGGAATCCTAATGAACATCAATGAAGTTTTTAACTCTTCAAAGATGTTCAAGTCATTGCTGCAGGCTGTTAATGTAAGAGGTTTAGAGGTATGATGCTATTAAAAAGACTACAGAGGATATCTTCTAAAGCCGCAGTATGAAATTTTTTACTACATCTAGTTGTGCAGAGGTGTTAGATCAAACTTTATAGGCTTCAAAGCTTATTAGTCAAGTTGGAGATTTGTGGTGAATAGGTATCTCACAAGATGATGTGAATCAGAGTTATTAAAGAACAGTCTGCACAGATGGAAACACACATACTCATTGTGCGAGGAACAAGCTGAGATAGGATACATAGCATGGATGATATTTACAACAACCTGAAGATCTATGAACCAGAGGTAAAAGGGACATCAAACTCAAGCACAAACACACAAAACATAGCCTTTGTATCCACAAACAGCAGTACAAATGGAGTAGTTAATACTGCTCATGGTATTACAACTACTAGCACTCAAGCTACTGCTATTAATTCAACAACAATTGACAACTTAAGTGATGCTGTCATCTGTGATTTCTTTGCAAGTCAACCAAACAGTCCACAACTTGACAATGAGGACTTGCAACAAATTCATCTTGATGATTTAGAAGAGATGGATTTAAGGTGGCAGATGGCTATGCTAACAATAAGGGCAAGGAGATTCTTGAAGAACACTAGAAGGAAGTTTTTTGTGAATGGTACTGAGACCATTGGGTTTGATAAGTCCAAGGTGAAGTGTTACAACTGCCACAAAAGGGGACACTTTGCAAGGGAGTGCAGGGCTCCAAGGAACTAATAAAACAACAATAAGGAGAACGCAAGAAGCGTTGTGCCAGTAGAGACAACTACTTCTAATGCTTTGGTGTCTTGTGATGGTTCTGGTTATGATTAGAGTGATCAAGCAGAAGAAGGTCCAACTAACTTTGCACTCATGGCTTACTCTTCTACAATTTCTAATGCTGAGGTATCTATTGATTCAAACTGTTCATCATCTTGTTTGGAAAATGTTAAAATTCTTAAAGAACAAAATGAACAACTGTTAAAAGACTTAAGGACATCTAAGTTAAATGCTATTGCTTATAAAACAGGTTTAGAGTCTGTAGAAGCAAGACTTCTAGTTTATAAGAAAAATGAGTCTGTTTATGAGGAAGATATCAAGGTCTTAAAACGTGAGATTCATTTAAGAGAAGTAGCCATTACAGAGCTTAGAAGGAAGTTGGAACTGGCTCAAAAACAAAAAGATGAAATTCAGCTAACAGTAGAAAATTTTGAGAATTCATCTAAAAACTTAAGCAAACTAATAGACTGTCAGATAGTTGATAAGTGCAAAACAGGTTTAGGGTATAATGTTGTTCCACCTCCCTATACAGGAAACTTTATGCCTCCAAAACCTGATTTGTCATTCTCTGGTTTAGAAGAGTTTACAAGTGAGCCTATAGTTATTAAGCCTGTAGCTGAGAACAGTGAAGCTAAGGCTAGTGAAGAAAGCCTAAAGCAGTTAGGAAGAATAATGGTGCTCCAATTATTAAGGATTAGGTGTCTGATAATGAGGAAGATGATGTGCCTCAGGCTAAGATTGAAAAGAAAACATTTAAGCCTAGTTTTGCTAAGATAGAGTTTGTCAAACCTAAACAGCAAGAAAAGACTGCTAGGAAAACTGTCAATCATGTTAAGCAAAATAGGCAAAACATTCATACTCCTAGAGGCAATCAAAGAAACTGGAATAATATGATGTCTCAAAGATTAGGAAGTAATTTTGAGATGTTTAATAAAGCTTGTTATGTTTGTGGAAGTTTTGATCACTTGTAGGTAGATTATAAAAAGGTGAATCAAAAACAGTTTCAAAATACAAACCTATTTGGAACAATGCTTGTTGGGTTTTAGAAGACTTTACAACTTACTGCTGCTGGTTCAACAATGGTGCTGCTAGTGAAGATTTAGTGCTGCTGAGAAAGATTAAAGAAAATAGACTAAGTCTTTAGTACTGTTAGAGTATAGTTAGTACTGCCAGTACATTGTTAGTACTGCTAGTATAGTTAGTGCTGTTAGTAGTAAGTTAGTGCTGCCAGCATATAATAGTTAGTGCTGTTAGGAGATATGCATGAGTTAAATTAGGAATAGATATGCATTATCTCCTCACATGTTTTGTAAGCCCATTAGGGTTATCCTTGGTGTATAAAAGGAACCCTACGGCATTAGTTAGAAGAACAACAACAATACAACACAAGTATCAATATTCATAGTTAGTAATCTGTAACCTAGCAGATTAATAGAAATCAAAGTTTAGTTTTATTCATTGTTCTTCTTAGCAATATAAGTTAGTTTCCGCATAACTTATAATTGTTCATAGTCATTGTTTCTCTTGTAGTTAGTTTGGATCTATCCAGATTAGCTGCCACCCTTAACAGGCTAGAAAGATCTATTCAGATTGGGATCTACAAGTGGTATCAGAGCTTGTAGAGAAACTCTGAGTAAGAAGAACCAAAAACCCACCAGTTATAAACCTCTACCTTACAGATCTATTCAATGGCAGGATCAGAAGATGATATTCCACCACCACCACCACCACAAACACAAACACCAACACAACAAGCCCCTCACACTGTCTCAACCATCAAACTCCCTATTCTTAAGAAGGGAGAGTATGACATATGGGCCATGAAAATGGAACATTACTTGGCCCATACAGACTATCCTATATGGGAAGTCATTCAAAGAGGCAATGGTCCTGTGAGTGTCTCAACAGATACAAATGGTGTAATAAAGGTTCTGCCTCCCAAGACTGCAGAAGAAATTTTAGCCAGAGAAAGAGAAAGAAAAGCAAGGACCACCTTGCTTATGGCTTTACCAGAAGATCATCTTGCTAAATTTCACAAAATGACTGATGCAAAAGAGATGTGGGAAGCTATCAAATCTAGATTTGGTGGCAATGATGAATCAAAGAAAATGCAAAAGTATATTCTAAAGCAACAGTTTGAAGGCTTCTCTGTATCAAACTCAGAAGGGTTGCATAAAGGCTATGACAGGTTTCAGAGTCTTCTGAGTCAACTAGAGATTCATGGTACAGGCATCTCTACTTTACCTGCTGCCTGGTCTTAAATTTCCTTAATCATGAGGACTAAGCCAGGAGTAGACAATCTCAGTTTTGATGATCTGTATAATAATCTTAGAGTCTTTGAGCCTGATGTTAAAGGCTCTACTGCATCATCTTCTAGCACGCAGAATGTGGCATTTGTTTCTGAGAACACTAGCAGTACTAATGAAGTTAGTATTGCTTATGGTGCTTCTACTTCTTCTGGCCATAACCCCTAAAGGGAAGGCTCTTCTTCATAGATTGATGAACTCATGTACTCCTTCTTCGCTAATCAATCCAGTGGTCCACAATTGGATCATGAGGATTTAGAACAGCTTGATGAGTTTGATTTAGAAGAAATGGATTTAAAATGGCAGGTGGCCATGATTTCCATGAGACTAAAGAAGTTCTACAAAAAGACAGGAAGAAAGCTACAGTTTGATGCCAAGGAACCGGTTAGCTTTGATAAGACCAAAGTCGAGTGCTACAATTGTCACAAGACAGGGCATTTTGCTAGAGAATGCAGATCTAAGGGGAATCAAGATAGTAAGAGGAGAGATGCTGGATACACTGGGTACAAAGCTAAAGACAGTGGGAGGAGACTTGGAAAACAGGAGGAACCTAAAGCTTTGGTAACTCTTGATGGATATGGTGTTGATTGGACCAGTCACTCAGAAGATGAGCAAGAAAACTATGCTTTGATGGCTTACAGCAATTCAGGCTCAGACACTGAGGTAAATTCTTGTTCAAAAGAGTGTAAAGAATCTTATGCTAAACTTAAAAAATTATATGATGAACAGAGGGAACAACTTGGTGATGCTAGTATAGAAATTCAGGCCTATACTCAAGCTTTAAAGAAGGTAGAAGCACAACTAGTTGCACATCAACAAAATCAACTTTGGTATAAGGAAAAGATTAGGTTTATGAAAATTGATTTAGATGATAAAACTGATGTGCTCACATATCATAAAAAATTATTAGCAGAAGCTGAAAAGGAAAAAGAAGAATTGAAAGCTAAAGTAGAAAAATGGCACAACTCTTCTAAGGGTCATAATATTTTGCTAAATAGTCAGATGAGTGCTAGGGACAAAGTTGGGCTTGGGTATGGAAATCAAATGCATAAAGGTGTCTTAAGTTATGAAAATGAAGTTTTTGGAAGTGTATTTGACAGTAGGTCTAGTGATATAGAAGATAGTCTGTTGAATGATAGATATGCAGAAGGAATGCATGCTGTCCCCCCTCCAATGACAGGGATTTACATACCTTCTGGACATGATGTTGAAATTGATGAGTCACAATATACATATGGTCAAAAACAGTCTAAATCAAGTGAATCTAATGCTGAAACTAGTAATTTTGCTTCTTGTGAATCTAACTCTAGTGTAGAAACAAATGAATTTGTACCTAAACCAGTTGCTAATGAACCCAAAGCTGTTAGTGAACCTAAAGTTTGGTCTGATGCTCCTATCATTGAGAAGTATGAATCAGATAATGATGATGAACATGTGTCTCTACCCACAAAAGAACCGGAAACACCTAGTTTTGCTTTTGTTAATACTGTTAAGCATGTAAAAACTCCTAGGCAAACTGTTAAAGAACAAAACACATGTAGTCAGAGTCCTAAACCTAACAAAAAGAATTATAGTGGTTTAATGTCTAAAAAACTGAGTTTGGGATATGGGTTTACTAAAAAGGCATGTTTTGTATGTGGTAGTTTTAGCCATCTTATTAGAGATTGTGATTTCCATGATAAAAGAATGGCTAAAAAGGTTGAATTGAACAAACAAAAGGGTAAGGGTACTGTTCAAAGGGAAAATAAACCAGTTTAGAACAATGTGCAAATATTGAATCATCAAAACAAGTTTGTTCCAACAACAGTATTAACTAGAACTGGCAGATTTCTAATTAATACTGCTAGTCAAGCAACATCAAATAGTACTGCTAGAAAAGTTAATACTGTTAGACCCATTGTGAATGAAATTAGACCAAGAAATAACTTTTTCAAGTCTCATTCACCTACTAGAAGGCCATTTTATAAAACAACAACACCAAAATATAACTTTTTAAATTATAAAGTTAATACTGCTGGGGGCAAAACAGTTAGTGCTGTTGGGGGCATTAGGGAAACTGCTGTTAAGGCCTTAGCAGATTGTAATTGGAGACCCAAAATACCTTACAAGATAAAAGTCTCCAAATACAATAGTGGATCAAAACTAGCAAAAATGTTGTTTCTAAAGATCCACTAGGCAGACCCAAGCCAACAATGGTTTGGGTCCTTAAGAGAAACTCACTTCTCTTAATTTGATGTGCAGGATGATCCACAGAAAGCTTTAAAGAACAAAGGGATTGTTGATAGTGGATGTTCCAGGCACATGACTGGGAACAAGGCCTACCTTGTTGATTATCAAGATTATAATGGTGGCCCTGTTGCTTTTGGAGGTAGTAAATGTTACATAACTGATAAAGGTAAAATTAGCACAGGAAAGTTAGATTTTAAGGATGTGTGCTTTGTGAAAGAACTACAGCTTTTCAATCTCTTTTCTGTCTTACAGACGTGTGACAAGAAGAACAAGGTTCTCTTTACAGACACTGAATGTCTTGTATTGTCTCCTGACTTTAAGCTACCTGATGAAAATCAAGTATTACTTAGAGTCCCTAGACAAAACAATATGTACAATTTCAACCTAGAGAACATTGTTCCTTTTAGAGGTTTAACTTGTTTGATTGCAAAGGCCACAGTTGATGAATCTAACAAATGGCATAGGATGTTGGGTCATGTTAACTTTAAAAACTTAAACAAACTTGTAAAGGGAAACCTTGTTAAAGGATTACCTTCCAAGATTTTTCAAAATGACCACACTTGTGTTGCTTATCAGAAAGGAAAGCAACACAAGGCCTCCTGTAAGGCCAAATTAGTGAGCTCTATCAGTCAGTCCTTATAGCTTTTACATATGGACTTATTTGGACCCACATCTGTAAGGAGCATAAACTATAAGACTTATTGCCTTGTCATAACTGATGATTTTAGCAGGTTTAGTTGGGTGTTCTTTTTGAGAACTAAGGATGAAACTAGTGAAATCCTTAAGGACTTTATAAGACAAATTGAGAACCAATTAAATCAAAAGGTTAAAACTATTAGATATGAGACATCACAAAACCAGATTACATTTTCCTAAGCTCATGACACTGAAGCTCGACAATCTTTCTTGCAATAATATATATTGCAATTTCTGCCCGATTAGATGTTTAACCCGAAACATCCCCAAATCCGACATGCTATACGTTCGTTCCCGGTGATAGCTAGTCACCCGAACGGGATGGTCAATCCCAAATAGATCTATTCATAACATTCGCGCTCACATAATGTAATTCACAACTACATCTATGCAATTGACAGTTCATGATAATGGGCTCAACTTGGGTTATCGCTACTTAGGCAAACATGTAATCAATATAAAATATACACTTGCGTCCAATTTATAAAACAAAGCATGTTTCCACCCCAAAGTTATAAATCATTGAAATCGTAAAAATATGGGGCTATGAACTCACCTTGAGTTCTGATAATCCAAATATCACAGATAGCGCGTCACGTAAATGATCGAATGCAACCTAAATTAACATAGGTCGTATAAGCACTAATCGCTTTGATTAACTAACATCATATAACATGTCACTAGTTAGTTACCTCCATACCTATCGTTCGGAGCTCTCATAATTTAAGAGGTCATGTAGTGACGTATGAGGAGCAAGGACACATTAAATCGTAAAATCCAGCAACTCTTCCGATACCCATCTCGAAGAGGCCTCATTATGAAACTCCCAATTATAAAGTACTTTGTATAACCACATATAATTCAATATATTTCAATACCAATCTAATTGTTTATGGTAAAATCGCGTTTAATTAGTTAAAAAACCGTTTATAATTATCGTTGTAGTAAAACTGGCTTAACATCAGTCGTTTTTAAGTCTGATTTTGACGTTTCTATGCCCACGCGTTCGTATAGAGACGATTATCAATAATTTGACATTTACATCATTTTAGATCCTCTGATGAACAATACTTTTACTGTCACACAGTTTATAAAGTTATTTTTATATTTAGTTATCGTAAACAACCCGTAAACGCTATTTTATACAGGTTATAGCTCCGTTTTTAGCGATTCTTTCGAGTACGTTCTTGTTATTGAAAATTCTATCAATTTATAAGGTTTACAAAAATAAAAGTTTCTGTCATGAATAGTGTTTTTACTGTTCATAGTTTATAAAATTATTTTTATAAACTTTTAATTACCGAATTACTCTCGAAAAATTCATTAACTTCTTCCATATTAATACAAAAATCATGAATCTTATCATTTTGGAATCCTAAAAATATGTATTTATATGTTAAAAATACCAAACTTGCTGTTTTGTATAATAATTTAAAAAGTTAATTATAAACCCAATTATTTAACAATAACTCCTAATTAGCGTACTTTTTCGTATTTTAGCAGTTTGACAAGTTTCTTACCTTTCGGAATCGTCATGAGTCGTAGAATATTTATAAAATATAATACCCACTGTTTGGAATTCGACTCCAAACAGCCCTTTAATATCTATGTATTAACTTATTTATTAAACTTGTTTTATATACTTTTTAACTAAGTAATTTCCACAAGTTTTTCCCACACTCTTAATATACTATATCATATAATTTATATAATACATAGTCCTTATATTGTCCATAAGTCTAAGTTCATTAGTCCTTATATACAATATTTTTAAACAATAATCTCATAAGAAACTTTTTACTACAAGGGTCATTCCATAACCATTTTTTTTAAATCATAACCATAAGTGTACAAGTCTTTTACATCCATCTATGACTTTGGGGGGGAAAAAAAAAAAAAAAAAAAAAAAAAAAAAAAAAAAAAAAAAAAAAAATTAAAAAAAAAAAAAAAAAAAAAAAAATATAAAAAAAAAAAAAAAAAAAAAAAAAAAAAAAAATATTAGTGTCCGATATAAACATGATTAAAAGTTCATAATCAACATTACCATGTCATTGCCTTTCCTCTTACTCAAACATATAAGTGCACTATTAAAAACCTAATAACATTACACTTTTAAGCTTAATTAATATTGTAAAATACATATGTATCCATTTATAACTTCATATTACCATCCATACAACATGTGTATAAGTTCATAAAACTATATTTACAAGAAAAATCCATGTTTACAAGTTAAACATATCCTAATGGTAATTTCACTACATAAACATCACATATGCATATAATCATATAAATGAAAAGTTTAAGGCTTTAGATAACCTTAATGGGATGATGTATGATGATGACAAGTAAGTGCTAAACCCTTGTTTAGACTTTAAACCAAGCTTGCAAACAAGTAAACCCTAGTTTTCCAAATATAAACCCTAGCTTCCTTTTCTTGATAAATACTTGTAAAGGCTTGATCAAACCATTAAACCATCTTGAGGTATCTTAGATATGGTGTATGAAAGCTTGTATGAGTTGTAGAAAAATATTGTATGGTTTGTTTAGGGTTTTTAGTTGAGCCGTGGGTTATGGTTGCTTCAAGAGAGGAAGAAAATGTTTTTGTTAAGTGTATAAGAGTTGTATTGTTATCACCTTGTATGTAAGTAACATATATATATATATATATATATATATATAAAATATCACTATAATATATATCTATAAAGTGGTTAAATATAGTAACTTAAGACCAACACTTCAAAGGATGGGGGATATGTGGCGTTGGACAAGATGATAAAAAGGAGGTGATTAATGTTGTGTGCTCTTTAATGTTCCATATGTAGAGATCATCCCATGATATTAAGGGATGATGTTTACTAGCTCTTCCCTTTTGTTAATATCTATTGTTACTTGTACATTGTTGGTAAAAAAAATGAAAGTAATATGTAATGTGTAGTTATTAATTTATCAAGTGTATGTAACTTATAAAGTCTTTGTTATCTTGCATAAATATATGGGATGTGTACATATGCATGTATATGGGCAAAGTCTTATAAACTTTGATCATTGTATATAAACATAGGCATTCATTGAAGCGTAGATTAATTCATGTGGTTCCGGGTATGCCTAAACTTACTTTATCGCGAAACGTACATAATTTACGTAACCGATAAAAATAAAATAAACAACGACCATAATTATTCTCAAAATAATTATTAAATACTTGATTGATGCAAACGTTTAATTGTTTGATGCCCATTTACATTGAACGCTAATTTTTAGCTTACGCGATTTAGCTTAACATTTACGATTTAAAGCAAACGCGTACAATACAAAAATGAATAGTAGATTTATCGACGTCGTCAATGACTTGAAAACCCAGGGTGTTATAGACTTCCCCCGTTAAACGAGCCTTGTCCTCAAGGCTCACAATGCAGCACTTGACGACGGTACGGTCTTGGTGAAGAGGTGTGGGTATTTCTTCTTGAATTGGTCTTCACGTTCCCACGTAAACTCAGGACCTCTCTTGGAGTTCCATCAAACCTTGAATAATGGGATCCGGCTTTGCTTCAACTGTTTAACTTCACGACCCACTATTTCTAACGGTTCCTCAATAAAATGAAGCTTGTCATCAAGATGAAGTCCATCCAACGGAACGGCTAATGGTTCGTCGGCATGATACTTTTTTAGGTTGGACACATGGAATGTATTATGAACTCTGCTCAGTTCTTCAGGAAGCTCGAGCTTGTAGGCAACCTCTCCAACCTTTTCTAACACCTTGAAAGGTCCAACATACCTGGGGTTTAACTTCCCCCGTTTGCCAAAACGTACGACCCCTTTCCAAGGCGGAACTTTAAGCATAACTTTATCATCGACTTGGAATTCCATTGGTTTATGCTTCAGATCGGTGTAACTCTTTTGTCGATCACGAGCGGCTTGCATCCTTTGCTTGATCTGGATGATTTTCTCAGTGGTGTCTTGAATTAGTTTTGGACCGAGGATTTGAGCTTCCCCAACTTCGATCCAACAAACAGGTGAACGACACTTTCGACCATAAAGTGCTTCGAATGGTGCGGCCTTGATGCTAGCGTGATAGCTATTGTTGTATGAAAACTCGACTAATGGCAAATGGTTAACCCAACCCTTTCCAAAGTCGATCGCACAAGCACGCAGCATATCCTCGAGAGTTTGAATGGTCCTCTCGCTTTGGCCGTCTGTTTGTAATATGGTACATAGATACTTATATCCAAATTATTACCCAAAGCATCTGAAGTGACCTCCAAAAATAGATGCGAATCTCAGTCACGATCACAAATGGATTGAGACAGGTATTCCATGTCTCTGACCACCTCCTCTAGTACATTTGCAAGTTAATTCAAGATTAGTCCCACATCATCGGTGTGTAAAATTGCAGACTTAGTAGTCGGTCACATCACCCAAATAGGTCTAACTTGCGACGTCTTAGAACTTCGTGACAAAAACCATAGTGATTGTTGTCCCACTTCCATTCAGGTATCTGGGTTGTACCAATAATCTTGATGCCTTTGATGTTCAGCCTAACCTTAGCACAGTCAAACACTTGCTAACATAGTACGATGTCGACTTCATATTGGGCCCACCAATATACTTCTTCATATCTTGGGTACATCTTGTCAAAACCCGATGTATAGAGTATATTGATTTGTGGACTCGTGCATGATCACAGTCTGCAAATCACCATATACACTGTACCAACTCCGCCATTGAGGCATATGGGGTGGTTTGTTGGGGGGGGGGTTTCCACCGCACGGGTTTCTAACATTTCCGTCCTAATCGCCATTAGATTTTTAGCGTTTTCACCAACATTCCCTCCAACATCCTTCATTCTTGAAAGTTCTCTGGTTTCCGTGCTTCAGTCTGAGCATTCAAGATTTGTTTGGGAAGGTCCAAACTAATAGTCATAACTAAGGCTCAAACTCTTAACGGTGGTTCTCATTCTTTCCTACTCAAAGCATCAACAATGACATTGGCTTTTCCCGGGTGATAACGAATATTGTAATCGTAATCACTAAGCAACTCTAACCATCGGTGTTATCTTATGTTTAGTTCCTTCTGATCAAGAATG
Organism: Tanacetum coccineum; assembly: GCA_026074375.1. Lineage (NCBI taxonomy): Eukaryota > Viridiplantae > Streptophyta > Magnoliopsida > Asterales > Asteraceae > Tanacetum > Tanacetum coccineum. The sequence goes on from BQNB010011503.1 coordinate 60,001, forward strand.
TGTTGTAAGCTCTTACGATCAGTGAACACTGTACACTTGGTTCCGTACAAATAGTGTCTCCAAATTTTAAGAGTGAACACTACTGCTCCAAGTTCCAAATCATGAGTCGTATAGTTCTTCTCATGAATTTTTAACTAGCGTGATGCATAAGAAATCATCTTTCCTTTGCATGTGAAAAAAAATAAAAAAAAAAAATAAAACAACACAGCGCCCAAACCCTTCTTTGAAGCATCATAGTATGCGATGAAATCTTCGCTTCCCTCAGGTAATGCAAGGATTGGTGCACTGTACAACTTCTGCTTCAACAATTGAAAAGCTGCTTCTTGTTTATCGCCCCAAAGCCAACTTGACCCTTTTTTTGAGTAAGCTTAGTTCATTGGTTTGGCGATCTTAAAACCCTTCAATGAATCTTCGATAATACCCAGCTAGACCTAAAAATTAACGGATCTCCGTTGTGCCTTAGAGATGTCCAATCTTTAATGGATTCAATCTTTGCTGGATTCACATGATGCCTTCCTATCAATTACGTGACGAGGAACTGTACTTTTGGATCCAAAATTCACACTTAGAAAATTTAGCATACAACTCCTCTTTCTTAAGCAACTCTAAGATTAGCTTAAGGTGCTCTTTGTGTTCTTGCTTGTTCTTCGAATATATCAGAATATCATTAATAAAGACAATCACAAATTTATCCAGATATGGTTTGCACACCCGATTCACAAGGTCCATGAATACGGCAGGTGCGTTTGTCAAACCAAACGGCATAACTTGAAATTCATAATGGCCATAACAGTTCTAAAGGACAGTCTTCGGATGTCTTCTTCTTGACCCTCAGTTGGTGGATAACCTGACCTTAGGTCATCTTCCGAGTAACACTTTCCTTGAAGTCTGATAAAATAAATCATCAATTCTGGGGATGGCTAACTGTTCTCACTGTTAGTTTTTTAATTCCCGATAGTCAATGCACACCAGAATGATCCATCCTCTTCATAACACAATACCGAGCTCCCCAGGGTAGGAACTGGGTCATATAAAAGCCTTTGTCAGACATCTCTTTCAGTGCTCTGGTATAAGTCTTTCAATACAGAAGGCGCCAATCGATAAGTGCCCGTGCCTACAGTGTGCAGAACCAGGTACCAAATCAATTTGAAACTCCACTTGTCGAGTTGGAGGAAGACCCGACAAGTCCTCAGGAAATACTTCAAGAAAGTCTCAAACTATTGGTACGCCCTCAAGTCGCTTCTTCTTTGACTTGTCTTCAACCTCCTTTGCAGTGACATGTGCCAAAAAGATAGGAAATCCTTTTTCCATGTACTTCTGCATTTTAGTGCACGAAATGATGTTTAATCGTGTCATTGATAAATTGTAAACATCATTTTCCATATAATCAAGTGTCATTAGTATTGCTTGATTCGCAAGGCATTATAAATAGTTTTAAGCAAATATTATAATTTAGTTGGGCCGCAACACGCGACCATTATCACCTTTGTTTGTTCACACATCACAAACTCTCATGTGAACGTAGGGTGTGGTAACGCCAGCCCGGGCGTTATGCCGACGTGGCCTTCGCGTTCCGGCGTTACCATACTGGTGTATGGTGAATTACAACGCCATTAAACATGATGTCGCACCCTCAACATGCGTTGCAACGCATTTTTTTTCTTTTTTCGTTTTAAATGGGTTTTTGTGTATGTATGTGTTGATCGTGTGTGTTAATAGTGTGTTTGCTTTATGTGATTTTTTGTGTGAGTACAACGTGTGTTGTGATAAAGAAGAGGGGAAAATAAGCTTTTATGAGGTGTTATTAATGAGATGGTATTTTATAGTGTGTTGGTGTTAAAAATGAGAATGTTGAAATGACGATGAGGTGATAACACTTTTTATTGTTATGGGTTTTATCACACTTTATGCTCATCTGCTTTAAAAACAATTTTTTTATCTAACGAGGTTTGTAACCCGCGCTCCGCGACGGAGCGCGGGGTAATGGGTCGGACCGGGTCGACGTCGACCCGTTGCTGTTTGCAAGATGTTTTCAAAATAAGCATGTTTCTATCTGTTATCCCACTAGTTTAATCCATTACACAACTATAATCTATACCAAGATGCTAGAAAATAAGAAGAAATCTTAGAGTTGTTGTTGGTTTTGATTGTTCTTGGAAAGATCATCATACTTTCTTTTCTTTTCTGCCTGACGTTCAGCATAGGCATGGGTCTTCTCATCCATCAACTCAGTTGTAAACTCGATAGCCTCTTGCATGGTTTTCGGCTTTGATGCCTTTACACTGCCAAGTATCATATCGGGCAAGCCACCGATATACTTTTCAATCTTGTCTATCTCTTCTGGGAACATCCTGGAACACATCAAAGCTAGTTGCTGAAATCGTCGACTATAGGCCACCACATCGGTGCCCTTGACCTTAAGATTCCACATCTCAGTCTCAATCTTCTTGATCTCACCCCTCGGGCAGTATTTATCAGTCATCATTTTCTTCAGTGTTGCCCATGGCATGGCATGAGCTGCTTCGGGAGTAGTGGTCTTAACATGGGCATTCCACCATGTAAGAGCATCGTCTTGTAGAGTGCAAGTCGCAAATTTGACTTGACAAGATGCTGTGCAATTGCTAATGCTAAACACAGACTCCATTTTCTCAAACCATCGAGTGAGTCCGACAACTCCCTCAGTGCCTTTGAAGTCCAAAGGTTTGCATTTCAAGAATTCAGAGTAAGAGCATTCGCGAGCAGTTTGGGCTGGCCTTGGTCCTGAACCATTGCTATTGTAGCCATTCCTAACCCTGCTTGCTTCTGCTTCAGCCATTGCAGCAGCAACTCCTTGGTCAATTAAGGCCTGAAGTTGTGCCTCAGTAACAGTTGTGGTGGTTGCTGTTGGGGCTGGTGTGACTGGTGTTGACCTTGTGGTTCGTTTTGGTGCCATTTTCTTCAATCACAAGAAAATACAATACCCGTTAGATTTTAATACAATCATAACGTGACATAACATATGCATCATAAATAAAATAAGATCACATCACACAGTGAAACATACAACCAACACAAGATCGACATAACATAATACATCCATTCCATATATAATCTGGAAATATACATGATCTGTTTGGTACACAATGATTCCCTATCGCTAGGTTACAAAATGAAAAATCAACCTAGAGCCCTACTAGCCCGGAGGTACCCGTCATACTTAGTAGGCTATACAACATAGCTAAACAAAAGATAAAAGATCCATACCGGATAGCTAATCAAAACAAAAGATCTATACCGCCTGCTAGCTGGGAGTAACCCATAAAAACTTAGCAGGCTATATAGTATAGCTACAATATGGTAGAAAAGTAACCCTAGGCACTACTACCAGTATCCTCTAGTGTATCATCGCGTGCTCCAGCCTCTAAAGCCTGAATACGCATGATATGCCTCGTCGCGCGATCATCCGTGTCCTGACGCTGCCACTCGTGGCGACGCGCCTGAGTCTCTAACACTGTAACCCGTGCCTCTAATGCCCTGCTATAAGCCTCAAACCTAGCCAAGGCCTGAAGGGTCTCCATACTCTCTTACTCGTAAGCAAGTCTCTCTCTCCTCAATACCTCAATCTCAGCTCTTACAGCTGTACGATCCTTCTGGGCATCGTGATGTCGTGAGTAAAACTTCGAACTCTCTCTACTGCAAACATCTACCTGGTAACTGACCCTTAAGTTGACCACCTCTAAGGCGGCCATCATCCTCCTCTCAGTATCTCAGACCCTAGTCTCCACAGTGTCTACAGAACTGCAATCGACCCTATAGGCCATAGTGGGTCCTGGCTGTCTCACAGTAGTAGCAGCAGAACTCTCCCTAACCTCACACCCAGGTCTGGGAGCAGTAAGTAGTAGCCTCTTCTGAAGCGGCGTGTCAGCCTCAGAAATATCAGCTCTACGGCTAGTGGATGGTATAGGTAGTGGTATAGGTAGTGGTATAGGTAACAATGGTGGTGTCCCTGACGGAAGTAGTGAATGATAGGTGGATGGTGCTGCAGCTTTCATCTGAGCCATGGCTGCTCTAGTAGGTGGGGGTAGGATAAGTGAGGGTAAAAATGATGGTGGTGGTGGAGGTGCAGAAGCAACCTCAGTAATGTATGCCTCTATAGGTGCCTCGTCCTCAGCTGGCACTAAGTCCTCAGGGTGCTCAGGCTTATGAATGGATACTGGTACATGATTCTACAGCTCTATGGGATCAGGTACATACTCTGGAGAACGTGGTGCCTGCTCCAGCAACTGTCTGGCAGCCTCCTCATAAGGATCCTCAGATGGGATACTCCATGATCGTGCCTCAGAGTGAACAGAAGTATAGGTAACTGCGGAATCAGCTGACATGACTACTGTTACCAGCAGAAATAACTTATATGAGTATATTATATAAGGCTCTTATTGCAATATACATAATATATTATAACCACGTATATCAATTATGAATCCATCTAGTATAACTAACTAATGCAACAACTAGTGTGTGTCCCGTAAAAACCCCTTTTTATGAATGCAATGTTTGAAAACGATTATAGTCCAGCAAAACATTTGACTTGGTTCTCTATAACCTTGGCTCTTGATACCAATCTGTAACACCTTCAATCTGGGTCGCAGCGGAATAAGGGTCTGGGGCGTGTTACTTCATAGATCAATAACACAAGATGTATATAGAACGACCAAAAAGTCATTTAAAACTGATACATTGGAATTAACAAAGTATTTGTTACATAAGCCGAAGCTTCACTTGTCCACTTGTTCAAAATACAAAGATTTCTAGCCCATAACAGTTATACAAAATGTAATGCGACAAAATCTTTAATGCATGATATCCAAATCAAAACCACCAATGTATCCCTGGCACCTTGTGCCTATTGACCACCTGAAAACATTGCTTTAAAACGTCAACAAAAATGTTGGTGAATTCATAGGTTAGTAAATTATAATATGCAGGACCGCAAGACTTTCCCCCAGGACAGCAAAAACGTCTTTACCCCTTGATATGCAAACACATGCAGACATCTCAAAACCCGATTACATTTTCCTAAGCTTTATGACATTGGAAGCTCAGGACAATCTTTCTCGCAATACTATATATTGCAATTTCTGCCCGATTAGATGTTTAATCCCGAAACAATCCCATATCCGACATGCTATTCGTTCGTTCTCGGTGGATAGTTGTCCCCTGAACGGGATGGTCTTATCCCAAATAGAATCTATTCCTAACATTCGGATCACATCATTGTAATTCACACCTCACATCTATGCAATTGACAGTTCTTGATAATGGGTAATAGGGTTTATCGCTACTTAGGCAAACATGTTAATCAATCATAAAAATATTACAATGATCGTCCAATTTATAAAACAATGCTTGTTTCACCCCAAGTTTTAAATCATTGGATATTGTAAAAATATTGTGCGAGCTATGAACTCACTTGAGTTCTGATATATCCGAATATCACAGAGTAGAGCGTCACGTAAAATGATCGATTGCAACTTAATTAATTTGGTCGTATAAGCACGAATCGCTTTAATTAAACTAACATATTATAAAGTCTTATGTTGTTACATATACTATTCATTCGGGACTAATAATAATTTAAGGAGGTCATTGTAGTGACGTTATGAGCGAGATCGGACATTTTAAACTCGTAAATCCAAAACTCGACGATACGCCACCCCAAAGAGGCCTCCATTTTGAAAACTACTGTAATTATAGTACTTTGATAAACACATATAATTCTATTATAGTTCAATCACCATATAATTGTTTTGGTAAAATTGCGTTTAATTAGTTAAAAACGTTTCATTAATTATCGTTGTAGTAAAAACTGGGTTAACTTTCGCGTTTAAGTCCGTTTTTGACGTTTGTATGCCCATGCTTTTCGTATTTAGGACGAGTTTATAATTTGACATTTTCTTATTTTTGATCCTCTGATGAACAGTACTTTTTACTGTTCACACCAGTTATAAAGTTATTTTATAGTTTTAGTTATCGTAAAACCCGTAAACGTCGTATTTTATTCGTTATAGCTCTGTTTTAGCGATTTCTTTTCGAGTAGTTCTGTTATTGGAAATTCTATCAATTATAAGGTTTACAAATTTAAAGTTTCTTCTTGAATAGTGTTTATGTTTTAGTTATAAAATTATTTTTTATAAATTTTAATTACCGAATACTCTGCGAAAATCATAACTTCATTCATTTATTAATTGAAAAATCATGATTCTGTATCATTTTGGTAATCCTAAAAATATATATTATTTGTTAAAATACCAATTTTCTGTTTTGTATTATATTTATAAAAGTTATTTTATAAACCGATTAATTAACGTATTAACTGTATTAGCGTAACTTTTTCGTTATTATCCGTCTTGACAAGTTTCTTACTTTTCGGAATCATCATGAGTCGTAGTTAGAATATTTATAAAACATAATCCACTTGTTTTGAATATGCTCCAAACAGCCCTTTAATAATCTATTGTATTATACCTTATTTAATAAATTGTTTTATTATACTTTTTTACTAAGTAATTCCACAGTTTTTCCATACTCTTAATATACTTATATCATTATAATTGTATATAAATCCATTAGCCTTATATTGTCCAATAAGTCCATTAGTCTTTAAGCATTCTTAACAATATTTTTATACCATAGTATCCATAAGTAGCCCATTTTACTACTAAGTTCATCCATACCATTTTTCTTCATATAAATTGACTTTAAATTTTTTGTGTCCAGTTAAACAGATTAAAAGGTTCATAAATTACATTATCATGTCATTTGCCATTTTTCTTACTAATAACTATAATTTAAGTGCACTTTTTAAAAACCCTAACATTAACATTAACAGACTTTTAAAGCTTAATTAAGATTGTAAAGACTTATGTATCCATTTTAATTCATATTACATCCATACCAAATGTGTAATTAAGTTCATAAAACTATATTTACAAGAAAAATCCATTTTTACAAAATTAAACGTAGCCTAATGGTGTGATTTCACGACATAAAACATAACATATGCCATATAATCATATAAATGAAAAGTTTAAGGCTTTAGATAACCTTAATGGGATGATGTATGATGATGACAAGTAAGTGCTAAACCCTTGTTTAGACTTTAAACCAAGCTTGCAAACAAGTAAACCCTAGTTTTCCAATTAACCTAGCCTTACTTTTCTTGATAAATACTTGTAAAGGCTTGATCAAACCATTAAACTATCTTGAGGTATCTTAGATATGGTGTATAAAAGCTTGTATGAGTTGTAGAAAAATATTGTATTGTTTGTTTAGCATTTTTAGTTGAGCCGTGGGTTATGGTTGCTTCAAGAGAGGAAGAATTTTTTTTGTTAAGTGTATAAGAGTTGTATTGTTATCACCTTGTATGTATGTAACATATCTATATATATATATATATATATATATATATATATAAAGGTGGTTAAATACTAGCTAACTTGGACCAAGACTTCAAAGGAGGGGGGATAGGTGGCGTTGGGACAAGATGAGTAAAAAGGAGGTGATTAATGTTGGTGTCTTTATGTTCCCATATGTAGAGATCATCCCATGATATTAAGGGATGATGTTTACTAGCTCTTCCCTTTTGTTAATATCTATTGTTACTTGTACATTGTTGGTAAAAAAAATGAAAGTAATATGTAATGTGTAGTTATTAATTTATCAAGTGTATGTAACTTATAAAGTCTTTGTTATCTTGCATAAATATATGGGATGTGTACATATGCATGTATATGGGCAAAGTATTATAAACTTTGATCATTGTATATAAACATAGGCATTCGTTGAAGCGTAGATTAATTCATGTGGTTCCGGGTATGCCTAAACTTACTTTATCGCGAAACGTACATAATTTATGTAACCGATAAAAATAAAATAAACAACGACCATAATTATTCTCAAAATAATTATTAAATACTTGATTGATGCAAAAGTTTAATTTTTGATGACCGGTTTCACGTGAACGCTAATTTTTAGCTTACGCGATTTAGCTTAACATTTACAATTTAAAGCAAACGCGTACAATACAAAAATGAATAGTAGATTTATCGACGTCGTTAATGACTTGAAAACACAGGGTGTTATAATCTTCTCCCATTTCCTCTCGGATATCTCTAGCCATTAAGGCAATCCCGAGGGTTTCTGATGTTCTACTTTGACTTTTGAGCAAGTCAAACATTTACTAACATACATAGAATTATCCTTCTTCATTCTGGGCTCCATTAAGTCTCGTAGATCATAAATACTTCTTGTTGCTTCATGATGATAATAATACTTTTGCAGCTGTTGCTTCTTTCTTCATTAAAGTTCTCAAATTGCCATAAGCCGACACCCGAACTCGTTAAATAAAATACAATCTGTTATCTTCTTTCCTTTCAAGCTGCTTCTCAAATCCTCGCAACCTTTCTGCCAGAGTATTGATGACCATGGAAGCTTCGCTCTAAGCTTCCAGTATCCTAGCCTTAATGCTGGAGTAAAACATTGTGCTCATAGATCAAGCTCGTCTCGGTTTCATCCATTCCTTCCTACTCAATGCATCAGCTACTATGTTTGCTTTACTTGGATGGTAGCAAATATCTAAGTCATAATCGCTGAAAAGTTCTATCTATCATCTCAGAAGCATATTTCATTCTTTTTCCAATCAAATTTGTGATTATTCAAGCATAATTACCAAACCGACACTCGATTTTCAAATTCACGCCTCGTCGGGAAGAACGACCCGGGTCCAGTTTTAAACTTTGTGGATAACGAAGTGAGAAACCGATACTTCCAGTAATACTATACTACAATTATTGATATTATCCTATTTGTTATATATTTATATATTTATTTATATTTATATATAGTAAAAGGTTTTAATCAGTAAACTACAAAATCATCTGTGTCCTTAGGAAGTGCCAGAATAGGAGCATCACACAATATGTCCTTCAATGTCTGAAAGGCGTTCTCCTGCTCATCACCCCACTCGAACTTTTGTTTTTTCTGAGTTAATAGAGTGAGAGGCTTTGCAATCTTCGAGAAATTTGCGATAAATCGCCTATAGTATCCAGCCAATCCTAAGAATGAACGGATCTCGGTTGGGGTCTTTAGGGGCTTCCAATTCTTTACTGCTTCAATTTTGCTGGGATCCACTTGTATACCTTCACTATTCACTACATAACCGAGAAAATGAACCTCTTGTAGCCAGAATTCGCACTTGGAAAATTTCCCGAACAATTTCTCCTTTTCAAGCAATTCCAACATCAGTTTTAGGTAGACTTCATGATCCTCCTTGGACTTTGAATAAATTAAGATGTCATCAATGAAGACAATGACAAACTTGTCGAGATAAGGCCTACAGACACGGTTCATAAGGTCCATGAACACCGCGAGAGCATTAGTCAGACCGAAGGGCATGACCGTGAATTCAAAATGTTCGTACCTTGTCCTGATAGCGGTTTTGGGGATGTCTTCTTCACGTACTCTCAACTGATGGTAGCCAGATCGAAGATCTATTTTCGAAAAATACCGTGACCCTTGCAACTAATCGAACAAGTCATCGATCCTGGGAAGAGGGTAGCGGTTCTTGATTGTTAGCTTGTTCACCTCTCGATCGTCTATACACATACGGAACGAACCATCCTTCTTTTTAACAAATAAGACTAGGGCTCCCTAAGGTGAAGAGCTAGGTCGTATGAAACCTTTTTCATGCAGTTCTTTAAGTTGGTTGGATAGTTCTTGCATTTCCGTAGGTGCCAAATGATAAGGTAATTTTGCAACAGGCACAGTTCCAGGAATGAGATCTATGCAGAACTCCACTTCACGAGATGGGGGTAAACCCGATAAATCTTCTGGAAACACACCAGGGAATTCAAGTACAACAAGGATGTCTTCGAGTTTCGGCTCGTTCACTTTCATGGTTTTCAACTGTTTCAGGTTTCTTTCGGGTCGTTCTCCATAAACTTCCAAAATCTCTCTGTTAGATAACAGGATTTGAAGAATTTTCTCATAACAAACTATCTTAGCTCTAGGCCTTGATAACTAATCCATTCCTATGTTCATGACAAAACTACCATGTCCAAAAGGAATCGAGTCGATGATGAACGTATGACATTCTAGTTCTATTCCACATCTGTAGACAATCTTGTTGGTTTCTAACTTTAGACCGTTAGCAATTTAAATTTCGTATTCGAGGTTTCGAGTTATTCAAGGAAAAAAAGTTGGTAAAAATAAAACTAAAATAGGCATCAGAATCGAATATTATAGTAAAAAATGATCGATGAAAGAAAAAGCACTCATCACAACGTTCAGATCTTCATGGGCTTCATTAGCAGTAATGGCAAAAGTTCTACCACGGCCTAGTTTCCATTGTTTCCCTTAATTGCAGAAGCTAGACCCCGAATGTAGTGATCAATATGCTTGCTTTACGGAGCGACCGTGTGTGACACTAGTCTAGCTAACTCATGGAATCGGGTTGTGTATTTGTCAACATCAGCTCCAATCATAACATGATTCCAGAACTCTTCCTTCAATTCCTTAATTGCATTACCCGGACAGTATTTTTCCATCAACAACTTCTTTAGGTCTTCCCAAGGTTGGGCTATAGCAATTGCCCGACCTCTTGTCTAAACTAGTGTGTTCCACCAAGTTAAGGCGCGACTTTGCAGCATACAAGTCACGAATTAGACTTGGCTTTCTGCAGGACACTTACTAATGTAGAGCACACACTCCATTTCTTCCAACTATGATAGCAGGCCAACTGCTCTTTCAGTTTCAAAGAATTCCTTAGCACCACAAGACTTGAATGTCTTGTAACTGCAACCTTGCGTGTTGTATACTTAGTCGTCCTTATCTCTCTTGCTTCAACTTAGGGTCATTAGCATTTTAGTAGAGCATACCTCTTTTAACTTCTCTTGAGTCAAATCGATTAACGGCTTAAATTTCTAGTAAACAAAGCTCGAATCTGCTCTAGGTTCGTTTAGTACGGATGTACCTTGATTGGTTTCCATGATTCGTTCCTGAGTTGCGCGTGTTTCTTCTCGGAGGTATGGTTTTAAACAAATTGTCCACACATTTATTTGAGTAATTACTTTGACCAAAGTATAATTCGAGTAGCGTACATATATATATGATGCAGCTTTATATGTAACAAAATAACATTCATTCAAATAGAGATGTGACGAAAGTTTATATAGAGAAAAGAGATGAATGTTCTCACATATGTAGTTTTAATTCTCCCATAATGATTGTTATCTAAAAAGATACGTCTTCAAAAGTTTGTATTTCGTAGTAACCTCCAACGAAGTTGGGTTTTCAACATAATTCGTGATAAAAAGGTTTTGACTAAAAAAATATATTTCAAGTAACGCATAATAAGGAAATTGTATTTATTTATTTATTTATTTTATTTTCAATTTTTTTTATCATTATAAGGATTTCTAAAATTTAAAGTCATAATAAAGTTTTCCAAGAATTTAAAGTCAAAATAACCAAACACATTGATACTGATACAAAAGAATTTATTTTTTGATAATAAAAACAATTTTTTTCCAAAAGCGGGTTGAATAAATATATTCAACAAAATTGATGTTTACATGTACCTTATAATACATAAGTTTTAACGCTAAAACATTGAAACCTTGGAAAATGCTAGTGCATCCCGTTTTAAAAGAAGTGTTCAAAAAGTATCTCACTTATACATGTTTTGTTACCAAAGGACTTTGACTCGTCCAAATAAGTACCATCTCCGAAACACGAACGCTAGGACGAAACTTGTTATCATGGTTACACAATTAACTAATACCAAGTATAAGGTTCTCGTTCTCGTATCAATCCTTTTATCTCAAAAGGGGTCTTCTATGTGATGGTCATACAACCAAACAACTAGAGTGGTAACACTCTAAAGCGAGATGCTCCAAAGGCAACTAATGACGTAATCCTTCTCACCGAACGTCTTCAAGAACAAAATATTTAAGTAACAGGTTTCCACGATAAAAATGATTTCAATCCACATAGTGGATGAGAAATAGTCATTTGCAATCTGCACGGTAGGGTAAGGACAAAATGCTTCACATTTATGTTTTCAACCATAGTCTCTCTATAGTCGCGTTGCATTCACGTCGTTTGAGTATCCATATCCAAACATCTAAGCCTCACCCATCCTTGAGTGAATTCTTCAAAGGTCTTAATCTATGTAGCAACTTGAAGCATAATTTCACAACTCATTAAACAAGAACTGTCATGAAATCAAGGTAGAAGTTGGTAAAAGGCCCAATGTTTTTGAAAAATTAACTCAACTTTAGAGTCGCTTAGAAAAAAAAATCTTGAATCGCTAAACACGGTGTTTGCGAACAAGCAAAGAATGCTTACATTAGAAGCCAAAAAGGTTGGCTTAATAGCATGGCGAAATAAAACGGAGACATGACCAAAATATAGGTCGATGTAGCTCTAATAGCGAAAAACGAACGTCTCTACATGTCGTGCATACATAGTTCACTTGCTGCTCACCTTGAGTTCTTACTTCGAATCTATCAACGAGTCCTCCTTAAGGTCTTATGCAGGGTAAAGGTACGAAAAGTATTTAGGTGTACGTCGCGACTCACTCGCGAAATCATTAGCGCACGAAGACGATCTATGGGACTAATTATGACTGTAACGATGTCCTTAATAACAAGGTGCTTAGGGACAGTACGACACTATAACGACAGTAAAAGGTGTGAAAGCAAACTCAGAACATAAATGGATTAATCAACATAAGCATGATGTACTAAAATCAAATAGTGGACATCTAAAATAAGTGGTGTACGATGCACATAATTCCTAATATGCTTTTCAGTGAGTAAAGTGGAAAGTCGGTTTTTAAACTTATTTAAAATAATGACTATACCCAGTGTTGCATGATACTCTCTGAATTAGACATAGTTGATCAAGTTATGTCTAATTTAGGTCTAATGATGCAACCACTCAGACTAGTCGACTCGTTTCATGTTCGGTGTTTTTAGAAAAAGAAAAATCATTTTGGTCATAGTTCGGATTTTTATTTTTGAAAAACCGGCATTCTCTATAACCTTAGGCTCTGATACCAATCTGTCACACCCCACCAAGGCGGAAACGTGAGGTGTAACATATCAATAAACATCACACAAGGTGATGGATAAAAACACCATACATGATTTAATAAAAGTAAAGTTATCCGAATTACAACATCTTCAAGAACAAATTTAAAAGTACATGAAACATCATAAGTTGTTTATATCCGAACATGGATATTCAAAAGACAAGGTTCTTGCAATTATGTAGATGTCTTGATAATAACTGAAAAACACAGCTCTAAGTTTCCACCTTGGGAACGTCACCTGAAAAACATGATAAAACGGGCAACTATCAAAATAGTTGGTGAGCTCTCAAGATTATAAACACAAAATGTAGTTTTAGAAAAGAATAGATGTCTGATAAAGGTTTGCCAACTCATTGGCAAGTTATCAAAAACAGTTGTCCAAACCCAAAATCAATTTCCAAACAAGTTGAGAGTCCAAAACAATCAATGTATATGTATGCTATAGTGATTATGCGAGGCACTACTTAAACGTATTCAGCCTAACCGTTCCAACATCCAATCAAGTTCTAGTTGTATAGTGTGGCACAAACACTTAGTACTATGCACCCTTGTGCGGGGAGTGAGGAGGGGCTAATCTCCTAATAGCGCTATCCATAAGTACTAACGTCTCAATCCCGTTGAGGGGGAAAGTGAGTTAAAAGTAGTGGCGGGTTCCAAGCAAACCAACAACATAATATTAAGTTAAAAGTTCATAGTACAACACGTTATCAAAGTTCACAAGTTCAATCAAGTTCCAAACGTTCAAAACCATCAAGTTCAAATGTGCTCATAAGATTCATTACTCAAAGTATGAGTATAAAAACGACACATCATGCTTTCCACCCTAAAACATTTAAAACATGTAAGAAAAGGGGGATGTGAGAAACTCGCCATAATGGAGATACCAAGATGAGAGTAACGAAGAAAAGCGACGATGACAAATCTCAACCGCGACCCTAATATAATAATAGATATATTTTATTAAATAATATTTCACATTATGTAAAAATATGCAAACCTCATTGTACTTACGTTATATTCATACGATTTCGTACATTAGAATCCATGAGTACTACACATCGCTTTTTTATTTCCATTTGGAGTATCCATTCAAAAAATTGCGCCGATTTACTAGCAACAATTATCGTACTTAACAACTCGCCAAACGACCTCAACACGTTGCTGATACTCCATCTACAGGTTCCTATGTATTTTGACTTACTACTATGTTTTCCCTAAAGATTCTAAGCAAGTTTTACCTCGTAAATACTAGCATACTATAACTAGTTTAAAACAGGCCTGCAGAAAGTTATCAAAAGTTTGGCAACAGCAGGCACCCTTAAACATTTTATAAAAATCTGAAAAAATTGCATGAGGTTTTTTATCACACACATCAATGTACAATCTTCCAAATTAAGTTTCGTGCCAAAAATAGTTAAGTTGTTGACCCTCCTGCACACAGCATCTTTTACAAACGAAATCTGGACAGCCAACACATTTTACACTAAATCTTTGTTCAAGGTTTTGACTAACTTTTACACCTTGAAAATCGACGAGGCCTAGTTCGTTGGAAAGTAGACTCGAAGTAGATAACTTTAGGGTCCTGAAAACCTAGAAAAGCTTTTGAAACGACCACGTTATGACATCCGAAAGTTGACCCAAATTCGGATATGAAAGCTGTCATTTTTATGAAAATTGCCAAAACCATTTCCTAACTAAATTCGGCCATAACTTATTCGTCTTTAATAGTTAGAACTCTAATTTATACCGAAACGATCGTTAGAACGACCTTTACAATTTTATTCACTAAAATCTCAAATTATAACACATAAAATCACGCCCAAACTAACCTAAACCTTCTGGTCTAATTGAGGGTTATAAAACCCTATCAAATCTTCAAATTTTCGCACCAATTTCATATTCCACAATCTCAAACTAACCTATAACTTCCACTAAACCTAAGTGATTACCCACAACATTCATAATCCAATAATTTCCTTTTTCACAATTTTTTCATGGATTTCTAATAGACCAAAATTTAACAGCATGTATAATATAATATATGAATCAAAATAAAATAGGAAGGATATAACTCACAATGCAAATCAAAAGAGATAGAAGATCAAACACACTAAACCCTTGTGGGTTTAGTGTTTGGCCGAACACTAGGAGCACCCAACGAACCTAAAATTCTTGATTGGTCTCACCAAACTTGTTAAAATCACTTAATCTTGAACCCTTGCAACACCAATTATACCTATTTAATCAAAACTCAAAAATCAAGAATCTAATAAAAATCAATAATTTGATAAACTTGATGCTTGATTTTATTTGAAAAGGATGATGGGGGTTTAGTATATGAGTGATTTTATGTTGAATGAAAGCTATTTGGTGGAGTTTTGATGATGGTGGTGGTGGTTTTGTGTTGTTGGCCGACGGACAGAAGGAGAGGGACACGAAAGATGGATTTTTTTTACTGTTGTGAGTTATAAGTTAATAGGGGAAGTGAATCTATATATATGGGGAGCAATATCCTAGTTTGTATCGACATTATCTAAAAAAGTAAAAAAGGTGTTTGTTCGGCTGTGAAAACCGACCAAGGGGGTGGGATATGGTCTTGGGTTGCATTTTTTTAACTTTGTATCATACCAAATTTTGGGCCTAAACTTTCACTTAAATTGCTAGTAATTGTAAAAACACGATTTTGACGCGGTTTGGGCCAAACACGGATAAAAGTCGAAAGAAGTACTAAAATAAAATAAATAAGCTCTCGAAGCTAAAATATGAAATCGTTGATTTCTAGATCGCTAAAAAAATGAATAATATCCAAAGTAATGTCACACGAATCATTAAAATGACGATTTTTAATAAAACCAACTAAGGATAATAAAATAAATTCTATAAAATTAGAAAATAGAATTTAGAGCTCGGAATAAATAGCGATGTGAAACACGGGTTGCACATAGACAAGCGTTGAAAGCTAAGAGTGATACGACCACATAAAAGTGACTCCATAAATAATTTAGAGAGTCTAATATCATACGTTTGCTTTCGGTTACTGACCTCAAAATTTACGGATGTCACAACGCGCAAGTCTGAGCCAAATAGTTTCACTCTTGAAAGCCCGGACGCTATCTAATGCTACTATTTACAAAGGTGCTTCTGATACGGGGTATGACCCATATGTATACAGTGTGTTCAACATAAAAAATAAAATAATTCATCCCCGTTGGGGGTTATAGTATGCAAGCTTCTATGGCCGTGATGATTATTATAATATCGGCGAGATATTCCACCCCTAACTTGGTGGGGGCAACGACCGGATGGCATAGCATACGTGGCCGTTGTGCAACCAAATTACTTTGCACCCTTAGCGGAACTCGGATACTTCTATGACCTGGCACCCTATACAAATCTGAGCCTAATGATTTATTGCACGTCAATTTGGTGTGTCGTGGATTATTATTGCAAAACTGAACATACTTTTGCAAAATGCGGTTACACACTTTTTGAGAAAAAAGGAGATTGTTGTCATCAGGCTTATTGGACCAGGCTTTATAAGGTATTGCATACTTTCAAATACTTTTAATGTACATTATTTTGTTGGACTAAAGTTGAAAGCCATTGAATGGTTATTTAGGTTTGAAATGGTTATGAATGCATTTCGCTTTTAATATCTTATAGAAAAGAGAGGATAGAAAATGAAACGCCCATATAACTGCTGACCTGTTTAGAAATAGTAAATGGCTGAATATGACTATGCGCATATTGTTTTCCGTGCAATCCCAAACACCCCCACATGTTAGCATCCCCCGTCACTCAAGGTAGTTAGTTGTTTTCAAATTCTCTGATTGTATGCTTGTTGTTACCTTTATGTGTTTAGTTATTTCCTTTATTTGTACACAGATTCTGCACATGCTGACGCTTCCTCTTCAAACCACCAGAAAAGAAAACGTCAACAGACTCACCCGACAGTATCCCAACGAGAAGGTCATCATATGTTTGAATTAGAAGGTAACCATATTTTTTAATGCTTTTCTCAATACCTTATGTTGTTATTCCGATGATATATTCGTTTTTCTCACAGGCTTTGCTCAAATAGTGGTATTCTCATAAGCTTCTCAACAACCGCTTGAGGTTGAATGGCCTTCATATATTCAACCGTCAATCCCACAAGCTCACATGCCTTGCGATGACGGTGTTCAGCACAACGCTGTTGTTAAAGGTTTTTGTAACTCATGTGTTGCTTTATTGCTTATGCAATTACTGATCTTTGTTTAAGCTTTTTGCTTTCTTCACCACGACGTTCAGAACCATCATCAGATGTATGTGGGTCATTTTAAGTTGCAACACCAGAAATCTTTGATCTGAGCTGAACTTTAGGCGTCCCACACTTGCAGAATGAATCCACTCGACAGAATATCAGGTCACGGGCTCAAAGAGGTCAGATACAGAGCACTTGCACGTGTCCAGCAACTTTGAAACGTATGTGAAGTGTATCCGTTGTTTTTAAATTGAAAATTTCGAACAGATTGTATGAATTTCTTCTTTTCTTTGTACCTGCTATATTTTTCAGGAATAGCATCAGACGTGCAGGGAACTACTTCAGGTTGTGAGAAACGTATCGCCTCCCCAAATATCGATTCTGATGTCTTCCAAGTGCAGCCTCACATTGGTGCACAAAATGTAAGACCACGCCTCTTGGCTAATTTTGCAGACATTGTTGATGGCAGCATCGTTGGGGTTACATGGTCTCTCCAAAATCCGTTTACAGGCTCCATCTTCCTTCACAATGAAGGTGATCTTTTCTTCCTTATACCTTCTATTTCCATAGTTAATATTTATAATTGTTGTTCGTTCTTTATATCTTATTTTCTATGAGTATTTCGCTTACGAAAGTTACTCATTGTGAAAAAAGCTAGATTGTAGCAAATGCCAAGGTCTTCATTCGGTTAAGAAGTACTATTACTTAGATTATGAAATTAGGTTAGCAAAATAATTGTTAGGGAGAGATGTTATCTGTCAAATGCCAACAAGTCATCGAAAGATGCTAATCCCACATTCAGGCAAAAGTAATTTGCCTTATCGTTGAGGACACCAAGATAATTTCAGCCAATAATCTGTTGGACTGTTTTTTTATTTTTAGTGTTGTAGGGATGCTAATGTTCTCAAATAGTAATTCACAAGCTTTATTTGTAAACGATAGAATTGCATGCGTAATGTGTTATAATTTTAGTTTTTCTATGTTTGGCGATAAATTCTCAGTTGTCAGCATTCATTTATCGTCGTTCTCGATTTTTCATCTTATAATATCTTTATTTTTAGGTTATAGATGTTTAATCCAACATAAGTTATCTTGAATAACTTTTGCTTTTTAAGATAATTTAAGCATTATTTTGATAGTTAATCCACCAGTTTACTAATCCAAACATCCCTTAATAAACAATAAAATCCAGTTCTAAACACCTCATAACATAGCACCTGGTCTGTCCCAAACACTTGCTATACTACTTTTGGATCCAATACTAATTGTACTTGCATAACTAGTTAACCAAATGATGCCCTTACATGCTTGCTTGTTGCTTCCACTGTAACGAGTCTTCTAACTCCTGAAAGTAATTGATTACAACTTTCAGACTACAAGAGGGAAAAAACGTATGGGAAGAAATCATATCATTCACATATGGGTGGGTTGAAACAGGGAATTTTTAGTACAGTTGACTCGCAAACACAACTACCTTTATAAGTTCTTTGAAAATTAAATGTAGTTTTTTTTGTGGTGTAACTGTTCTTAGAACTATTTGTGGCATGTGGTATTGGATTATAAGATGCATGTCATTAATGAAATACATGGTCAATATGTTTGCATATTCTCATTAGCAGTTATTCAACGACTATCAGCGGAAGATAAAGTTGGAGCTGACTTATGTTGAGTTTGAGTTACGAGAATGCATAAACCAATATGATGGTTTTGTTTATTATGGAGTGATCAATATTGTTTCAGATGAGCAGTCCAAGCTTAGAATAAAGTATATTGTACCTCAGATTTGTGCAAACAGTTTAGGTTTTTATAATATTTAGTTACATTTTGTTTTGTTAAATAATATTATTACTCTTGCGGAAGAAAACGGCAATAACATGTTGCATTTTGGTATCGTGTGGATACACTCACGTACGCAAAATCCCCGCAGCGGAGCGCGGGCTTATATTCTCGTTGTGTGTACATTAATACTTCCGTTTTAAATTTTATATATATATATATATATATATATATATATTCCTTTTTCGAATTGTCTCAATAAAAATTTAATAAATGTAGATAATATTTGATTGCTGAAAAATATAATAAGTAGTAATTACTAAACTTAAATGGGACATTTATATCTATCCATATTTGTATCTATTTATATTTATATTTATAATTTATAATTAGATTTATATCTATATTATTTAATAAAACATAATTTTTATCCTCTCTCTTTATTAGTTTTTTCTAAAATGATTATCCCTCTTATTGTGACAAGTGTTCTCAAACGATTTTTAAATCATTATGTCTAACTTAAGTTGTCGCCCAAGTTTATTACATAGCCATATGTGATACACTATTTATTTGACATTCGATTATGGTCAATGTATTTATCCTATAATATCAATTGACATAGATAATATAAGAAAGCAAAGTAAGTTTTATAACAATTTTGATTCATGAATTTCATGCAGCATATTGGAACTTCTTCATGTGATCCTAAGGATCTAATTTGTAACCAAATATTTTAAGATCTCAATGGTTATATACATAGAATTTAAAACGTAAATATGACGCCAGAAATGATGTTATAGAAAGGAGGGTTGTTTTCTGCTAAGTGATAGATTATAGTGTTATATTAAAAAAGGCTGATGTTGCAATTAGTTATCGGCAAGAAACCAGAAACCGAAAAAAAACAAAGCTGAAACCGGTCAACACCGGTTTTTAACCAAATCGGTTAGGGAGTATAGCCGTTCCACCGGTTCGGGTCGGTTTTTACAAAAAACGATTGAAGAAACCGGTTGCTAAAACTCGGTTAGGAACTGGTTTTTTCCGTTAAGCACTAAAACCCAATGTCTTTTGCTCCTTTCCATGGCTGCATGATTTTTTTGCCCGATGGAGGCTATTTTTGCCCTTTTTTGGCATTTAATCACCAAATTTCACCTCCAAACTTTAGTATAAATACATATGTTGGGTTAGGATTACTTAAAACAATAAAAAACACTCTTGAACGCAATCAAAAATTCAAAATGCTTACAAAAACGCTCACTAATGGCAACTCAATCTTCTTCGACTACCACCGGTGTTGGTTCCACTAATGCACCAACAATTATTGAAGTTTTGGAAACAAAATGAAACCCACAAATTTGGTGTAATTTCAACCTCGTAATGATATCGGATGAGTCACTAATGGCTCATTGTAAACATTGCGCTCATTTTCTAAAACAAGAATCCAACTTGACATAGAAGGGGCATTGAAATGCCCTTTTTTCGACTCTAAAATTGACCAATGATTAAAGCTTTTTACTCATACGCATGACCGGAAACAACCTTATGTTATTCCTTAATAAACTGATCAAAATAGATTACCATTCGACTCTTGAAAGTATGATTAACATAAAATAAACTCAAATAGCTTTCCAACGATATAAAACACGTCTTCTAACTCTTTACGGTTTATAAGATATGACTTTTCGAAAATCAACAAAAATCAGCCAAAACTACACGAGTACCATACACCCTTATGCCAAGGTCTAAAAGGGCGTATCGTCTGATCTCATAAACTTAGAAAGTTTAGTTCAGGTGGAAGGCCTTCTGCCCAAACCCATAAGGGCGTATGCCCTAAACTCAAAAAACTCAGAAGGCCATTTTGATTGCAGAAGGCCTTATGCCCAGGTGCAGAAGGCCTTAGGATCCTATTTTCAGATTTTACCAAAAAATCTAACTTTTTACAACTTACTCTAATTTTCAAAAAACGACTTCTATGACTCGACAAATACGAAAACTTCCAAAAATCATTAGCATAACATATTACATCATGTTCATAAACATTTATAGTCTAAATGACCCATAAGCACATATTTTACGGGGTTTGCCAAACACCCCGTTTTGACCCATTTTCAT